>CAJNSZ010002711.1:2577-14052 GCA_905329745.1 Rotaria sp. Silwood2
AAAAGTGTCTTATAGGAAACGAACGCAAATTTGTTACAGAATTTCAGAAACACGACACAGAGCATTCAAATTTTGTAATATTCTACAAGGAAATACACAATAAACTTCGAGTTATTGAAGATGTATTAGACAATACAAATATATGTATTCAGCATAACATTATGCAGAATGATGAAAAAGCTTTTCATTTTTAGTCATTCATTTATGTCGCTTGTTTAACATGAAATAATTAGGTCTAGTTGAGAACATATGACGAATTCATAAGAGTTAGTATATGACTTGTACTCTCTTTGATTCCATATGACTGCAATCCAAATTTAATTCTATTCTTAAGTTAAAATTTAAGAAATTTAAATATAAAGTAAAATAACAAGCAAGAGCCTCTCTAACTTCAGTGATCGTTGATTTCTGCCATGTAAAAGTCTATTTCTTCTTAGATTCGTTCTGAATCGGGCCAGGCCGTCAAAAAGTGACTAGATTTCGAGGCTCGAAAGGAACCAGAAAGATTAAAAATCTTGCATATTTTACATGAGAAAGTAACTTAGCTGATCAATTGTCAACTTATGTATCGAAATGGATGATTTCGAAGTTACAAGCATATTTTGTTTTTTGCAAGAAATGTGAGATGTAAGATGCTTCGTCATCATAAGCAAAATGGCCATCACTTCAATCAACTATTTACAAAGAAGAGTCGAAAGTTTTGGGACACCCTTGATAATTTTCAAGGAATATTCGTAAGAGGAATTCAGATATAGTTTTCTAATTAGGATTATGGAAACTTAAATTCTATATTCTTGAATGTTATACTTTCAAGAAAGTAAAAAAATCATCGAAGAATTGTCATAAACATTCCCATGGTATGTGTATCGGTTCTCTGTGATTTACTTTTTATTTTACAACATATAGATTAGCATCGTTCTACTTTTGTCTCTAGTTCATATTCCTTCGCCTATCACCAGTCTCTACTTAATTTTAATGTATCATTTTTCAAATCGAATTTCAATGAATTCTAGTACTTTCAAAATGGATCATTTTTCGAGATCTTACTTACAAGTGTGAAACTGTAGTGAAAATATTTTTTTTCCTGATCTCTGAAAGCAACTAATCTTTTTCATGAATTCAATTAAACTGTTGAATTTACTACGAAATATATCGCCAGTTGCTTGGTTTATGACAGGCTTTGATTATGCAATAGATCACTAAAATGAATGAAGAATACATTTTATTCTCAAATCAAATTCAGTGAATCATCAATAATTCTAGTTGAATAGTCACTAATTCATAAATTTCTTATATAATTGAAACAAAATGTGTTACATATCAAAAATGTGATTAATACTGATTGTAAAAATATTCATAGAAATTACATGTGTAAATAAGATACTTTCAACAAAATTTCATCGATCAGTGAATATCTAATCTATACAAGTTAAGTTTCCTATTCATTGAAACATTTTTTAACAATAAAAAGTATATGTTCACAGATACCTTTCTTAAATTCTACTCTTTCACATAAGAATTGATTTACTAAAATAGACAGAAAATGAAATATTGTTGAAATTCGTAGCAATCCATTACTCCATATAAACAATGACATTTTTTAAATATCTTCTCAAATAGAGAATAGAAAAAAAATAGAGACATGTTGCACGAATCAAGAGACTTTTTCCCATTTTTGCCTTTTTATCTCTATATTTTGATTATTTTTGAAGATAAGAAGAAATTTTCTTTACAAACTATAAGGAACAAAAAATATTTTTCTTGACCTTTCTGTTTTCGATAAGAGAGTTTACACTAGTTGTTTGAAGAGTCCTAAATCGTTATGGATCCGCTTCTGTGTGAGATAAGTATATAGTTTTAATGAATTTTAACATTGACAGTAAATCTATACGGTCTTCAGATGTGTTTTACTTCGTAATGTATGAACGATGAACTCTTGCTTAGAAACTAATCAAAAACTTATGATTTTTTTGGATACGAAAATTTTCGATATATGAATTCAAACATTGATTCTTTCTAAGATTACATTGGCATTCTTATAAAAGCCTATAGGCTTGTCCAAACGTAACGCTGTTACGTTTTTGACACACTCTTCTTCAATTATCTCGGCAAGTTTAAGAGCTAGGAAGTTCGTTCGAACGTCATTCGACGCAGCTTATCAAGCTCTATTTATCCCATAAGAATGACCTTTTTTGGTTGAAGTCTCAGACATCTAGAAAGGTTTTATCATGCCGTAACGCTGTTACATAAAAAGACCCTTTTTTCCAGTGCCNTAAATCCAAAAATAAATTTAAGAAATTTAAATATAAAGTAAAATAACAAGCAAGAAGCTACCCTAACTTCAGTGACCGTTGAGTTCTGCCATGTAAAAGCCTATTCTTTCTTAGTATCGTTCTAAATCGGGCCGAGCCATCAAAAAGTGGTCTGATTTTGAAGCCTGAAAGGAATCAGAAAGATTAAAATCCTGGAATATTTGACATGAGAGACTATGCTTGACATTCAATATTTTAGTTGATCAATCGTTAACTTATGTTTCGAAATGCATGATTTAGACGTTACAAGCATATTTTATTTTTTGCAAGAAATGTGAAATATAAGATGTTTCGTTATTATAAGCAAAATGGTCGTCACTTCAATCAACTATTTACAAATATATTTGATACAGATAACGTCAATTTACAAAGAAGAGTCGAAAGTTTTGGGACGTCGTTGATAATTTTCAAGGAATGTTCATAAGAGGAATTCAGATGTAGTTTTCTAATTAGGATTATGGAAACTTAAATTCTATATTCTTGAATGTTATACTTTCAAGAAAGTAAAAAAAATCATCGAAGAATTGTCATAAGCATTCCTATTGTATGTGTATCGGTTCTCTGTGATTTATTTTTTATTTTACAACATATAGATTAGCATCATTCTACTTTTTTCTCTAGTTCATGTTCCTTCGTCTATTACCAACTTAATCGTAATATTTTAGTTTTCAAATTGAATTTCAATGAATTCTAGTACTTTCAAAATGAATCATTTTTTCGAGATCTTACTTACAAGTGTGAAACTGTAGTCAAAATATTTTTTTTCCTGATCTCTAAAAGCAACTAATCTTTTTCATGAATTCAATTAAACTGTTGAATTTACTACGAAATATATCACCAGTTCTTGGTTCATGACAAGCTTTGGTTATGCAATAGATCACTAAAAAGAATGATGAATGCATTTTATTCTCAAATCAAATTAAGTGAATCATCAATGATTTTAGTTGAATAGTCACTAATTCATAAATTTCTTATATAATTGAAACAAAAACAGTGTTGCATATTAAAAATGCGATTAATACTTATTGTAAAAATATTCATAGAAATTTCATGTATAAATAAGATATTTTCAACAAAATTTCATCGATCAGTGAATATCTAATCTATACAAGTTAAGTTTCCTATTCATTGAAACATTTTTAAGCAACAAAAAGTATAAATTGACAGATACGTTTCTTAAATTCTATTCTTTCACATAAACATTGATTTATTAAAATAGACAAAAAATGAAATATAGTTGAAATTCGTAGCAATCCATTATTCAATATAAGCACTGGCATTTTTTAAATATCTTTTCAAATAGAGACATGTTGGACGAATCAAGAGACTTTTTCATTTTTTCCTTTTTACCTCTATATTTTGATTATTTTAGAAGATAAGAAAAAATTTTCTTTATAAACAATATGGAGCAAAAAAAACATTTTTATTGAACTTTCTGTTTTCGATAAGAGAGTTTACGCTAGTTGTTCGAAGAGTCCTAAATCGTTATTGATTGGCTTCTGTATGGGATAAATATATAATTTTAATGAATTTCAGCTTTGACAATAAAATTAAAGGTTCTCACCAATTTTTACTTTGATTTCGATGATTCTTTCACTAATATTTAGCCGAAAAATTTCTCAACAATACTACTCGAGTTTCATCTATAGCGCCTTCAAATGTATTTTATTTCGTAATGAACGAACGATGAACTCTTGCTTAGAAACTAATCAAAAACTTATGATTTTTGTTGGATACGAGGATTTTCGATATCTGAATTCAAATAGTGATTCTTTCTAAGATTAACATTGGCATTCTTATAAAAGCCTATGCATGACGAGAGTAGGTTGAATAAAAGGGATTACTCGATTTTTTGTTAAATTGAATTCTAGGATCTTTCAATGGAACACACAATTTTGTGAAGAAAAATGGAATTGTCAAGTTTGCAATTTGAATTCAACTGAGTTTTCAAATTTCAAGTTTGACATCGTATATGGAATAATGAGAGCATAAAGAATTCTCTCATTCATTAACAAACTATTGCAACTTGATAATGTTTTTTTTTACTTTAAAACTAGATTTTTATTGATATATATACAACAATGGTTGCTTGTTATTTGTTTTCTATGATTATTTTCCAAATGACGAAATTTATTGAATTAAACAGAATCTATTGATTTCTGTAAGAGTACATAATTTTGCATTGACTGTAATGAGCGAAAAATCGTAGTGTTTCTTTGTCTACATTCATTGATTTCACTCAAATAAAGAGAAAATTAACTTTAAAAATATAATTTTATTGATTGAGATATTTGAAAATAAAGAAAAACGATATTTATTTGAATATGAACAGATAGAAAAGCTTTTCTTTTAAGACTTAACATCGAAATTGTTATTGAAAATACATTATACTCAATTGATAACTTCATTGAATGAAACATAGCAATATATTCAACATCATAATGCAAACTACTTTAACATTAGAATCCATGAGAAAATAGCTAGAAAAATAACATTTTTATGATAGTATCTATGCAAGATACACTTCTTTATGCTAAAAAATGGAATTTTTATCTTGTCTTTAAAAGTACATCTTCAATAAACTCAGATAGGCTTTCTTTTTTTTTATAGTGAGAAATGTATAATAATAGTTAGAGCACTAATATAACATAATATCTTATGCGAAAAAACTATAATATTGAAAATTTAGATAGTTAAATATTTCCTTAAGTTAATAAGTGTAATATGAAATATAAAATTTCAGATATCATTGAAAAAAAACGCGAGTCATTTTCATACGTACCTAAGTACTGATAAATTTGATTAAAACAGACTTTTATTATAATGTCTTATAATACTGAAATCACACACCCTAATATAGAGAAAACTTGTTTTTTTTTTATACTAAAATACAACAACTTTTTATTTCTACACAAACTAAACGATACTATTTTAATCTGTCTTTCTTTCCACAGGAAATAAAAAACATCACATAATATTTATTCTTCAATCATTTCAGTGATATTCAATGCAAATTTTGAATTCTATGTTTTTGTTGATTGTTCTCTAATAGTAAATAAAATAAAACGAAATCTTTCGAAATTATTTCTATTCATATATAGGGATATAACAGATTCCTTTTTAAATTAAGCTTTGCTATTGCAGAATGAAAGAGTGCTTGTACATCTCAGTAGCGCGGTTCTAAGAAGAAAAGACATACGAGAGGGTGTGTGATTTCAGTATTATAAGACATTATAATAAAAGTCTGTTTTAATCAAATTTATCAGTACTTAGGTACGTATGAAAATGACTCGCGTTTTTTTTCAATGATATCTGAAATTTTATATTTCATATTACACNTTTTAAAAACATACATATCACTTTTTTTTGAATCGACATAAAATAAAAAGCTAATTCTAAAAAGTGAAATATTACATATTGTTAATGCTTTACATGATTGGAGGTCTATTTTAAATGAGACAAAGTTCTGTAGCTAATCAAGTAGGTCTCTACAATACTACACCCTGATTTAAACAACACACGCATATCATTAGAGTGACTACCACGATTTGGTTCAGTTCGATGTCCTTTGAGATTTTTTGTGAATCTAGGTGTTCATTTTAACATAAAATGACCAGACTGGTCATGAATATGAGGCAGATCCCTAGCAGAGGGTGAAAATGAACCTAAGACCAAAGTGAAAACCAGTTGGAAATGTGGAATAGACCGCTAGATTCATGAATTTTCTCTAGTACAATCAAAATGTATTAGTTATTAAGGGGTATAAAACTTATTTTTGTTATTGATAATAAGTTGAAGTGTTGTTTAAATCAGGATGTAGCATTGTAGAGACCTATTCGATTAGCTACAGAACTTTGTCTCATTTAAAATAGGCCACCAATCATGTAAAGCATTAACAATATGTAATCTTTCACTTTTTAGAATTATTTTTTTATTTCATGTCGATTCAAAAAAAAGTGGTATGTATGTTTTTAAAATGAAAAATTAGTTATAGTTGTATATCTTGATCATAATATCATCAATTAATTGATAATTATTTGATATTTAGTTGGTCTGAATTAACTTCGACAAAATTGTTGACGAAGTTGCAACTTCGACGACCGGTGTAACTTCGATACGACATATATACAACAATGGTTGCTTGTTATTTGTTTTCTATGATTATTTTCCAAATGACGAAATTTATTGAATTAAATAGAATCTATTGATTTATGTAAGAGTACATAATTTTGCATTGACTGTAATGAGCGAGAAATCGTGATGTTTCTTTGTCTACATTCATTGATTTCACTCAAATAAAGAGAAAAGTAACTTTGAAAATATAATTTTATTGATTGAGATATTTTAAAATAAAGAAAAACGATATTTATTTGAATATGAACAGATAGAAAAGCTTTTCTTTTAAAACTTAACATCGAAATTGTTATTGAAAATGAATTATATTCAATTGATAACTCCGTTGAATGAAACATAGGAATATATTCAACATCATAATGCAAACTACGTTAACATTAGAATCCACGAGAAAATAGCTAGAAAAATAACATTTTTATGATAGTACCTATGCTAGATATATATATACTAGTGATCAGCGGAGTCGCACTTTTTGATTCCGATTTCGACTCCGACTCCGAAAAATTTTTTTTTTGATTCCGATTCCAACTCCGAAAAACTCCGACTTTTTCTTGTAATTAGTTTACTGACATCTAGTTCATTTCGGGTAAAAATTTGATGCTCAGTATTTTTTTGTAGATTCTCAATTATATTTTCTGAGTATTATTTTCAAATCAGCAGTAAAGAAATGAAACTATAAGTGACAAATTTGATGTTCGATATGTATTGCGTTCGCTCAGTTAACTTACTGCTTGCTCAGTAAATTATTGAATTCTTTACTAGTAGTACTAAAGTATCAGCAGATGATTCTGTTTGTTCATCAAATGAATAGGTTTTTATCAGTATTCAATTGAAGGCTGAACAAAAGAAAATTAAACACTGAGCTGTTTCTGAAATTAATTACTGAAGTTTCTAATTCTTTCCTATGCTGAAGAAAAACGTTTCTACAGAGCAAAACAATATTAAGCGCATGAGGAAAAAATGGTGAGCAATGATCAAAAAATACTGAACAATAAAATACATACCATTCATTTCAATGCTTGTTATTCTGAAGGGGTAAAAATATAAGCGAGTCAGTAAGAAATGGGCAGTTTATAGTATCAAAAGATTTGTTTTTTCGATGTTTTTTTGAAAACGACAAAAACAGTACGAGTAAAAAAGGTTTTAAGAAAAGCACAACTTGAAAAATTAATAAAATATGGTGATCCATAAATAAAATTTGTTGAAAAGACGAGAACATCACATTCAAACGAATGATTGAATTTTTTTCATTATACATTTGTAAATGATGATCGACATCAACACTTTCTTTTGAAGAATCCACTTGTATAGTTCCCAAGAAATATTGCCTCGACGCCCAAGACAGTTACAATGACTAATAAAAATAAGGGAATTTCCTGAATTAGCCTTTTTCCTGTACGCTGATGGTTAATTTGAACTTAGGATAAGCACAGGACTGGATGAAATCATAATTTCTGCTCCGTTTTACCTATCTGAAGGACGGGATTGATGTTAGGACAGAGCAGAAAAGTAAGCTGTGTTCACTTCTCATCTTTGATATGAACATCCTGTGCCATTCTTTTTTCGTAAAATTTATAAAACTAAACGTTGCATATTTTTTCAATACAATACTGCATGAATAAACCTATTTCTAAACAAAATTCGTATTACTTGACTGTTGCACCAATATGTCTCAGTCATTAACTAAAATAATTATTTCAATCGTACCGCCTCAGAGTGGATTTCGGAGTCTCAATTGGATTTCGGAGTTTGATGCTGTTTTTGACTACGACTCCGACTCCGGAAAATATTTTTTCACGATTCCGATTCCAACTCCGACTCCCGAAAACTTTTTTCGGTTTCGATTCCGACTCCGACGGAGTCGGAGTCGGAATCGGGTTTCGGACTCCTGTGCAGTTCACTAATATATACATATCCTTTTTATGTATGTCCAACTTCAGATATTTGATACGAAATCTACAGTTTTTTAGAAGAATTCATCTAAATTCGATGAAATATAAGCTCTGAAATTTGGATGCATTTAATTTTATTAATTTCTCAGTTATATTTGTTTGTCTGGGCTACTAGCACATTCTATCTTAGTGAATTTCTCTGTTTCAATTTTCAGAATTATGGAAAATATTTTGATCTTTTCTGCAACTTTTTACAAACACAGTAACCCGATACTTTATTTCCATAGTATATGTTAATAACTTATAATCAACATTGTTGAAAAATGAAATTTTATCTTGTCGTTAAAAGTACATCTTCAATAAACTCAGATAGACTTTATTTTTTACAATGAGAAATGCTTAATAACAATATTTAGAGCACTAACATAACAAAATATCTTATGCGAAAAAATTATAACATTGAAAATTTAGATAGTTAAATATTTCCTTAAGTTAATAATTGTAATATGAAATATAAAACTTCAGATATCATTGAAAAAAAACGCGAGTCATTTTCATACGTAGATAAGTACTGATAAATTTGATTAAAACAGACTTTTATTATAATGTCTTATAATTCTGAAATCACTCACACACACAACATAATATAGAGAAAACTTGTTTTTTTTTACACTAAGAAAATACAACAACTTATTATTTCTACATAAACTAAACTATACTATTTTAATCTGTTTTTCTTTTCACAGGAAAAAAAACATCACATAATATCTATTCTTCAATCATTTCAGTGATATTCAATGCAAATTTTGAATTCTATGTTTTTTTTTGATTGTTCTCTAATAGTGATTTCTCCATTATGTTATTTATAAAATAAAACTAAATCTTTCGAAATTATTTCTTTTCTCAAAATCCCCTTTTTACTTGTGAAATTTTTTCTGCCCGTACCAATTAAATTACAAATATCTCATGAATTTCTTAGCAAAGTGAACAATTCATTTTTCATTGAAATCCATTTTTATTTCTACTTCATACTTTTGTTTCATTTCAGTACCACCACCACGTGCAAGCTCCATTGACATTCATCCCAATGCAACATGGTCAAAGAATGGTATCACTGTTGCTGGAGGAAATGGATATGGCAGTGCAACCAATCAATTCTATAACCCATGGGGTTTGTACGTCGACGACGATCTAACGATTTATGTCGCTGATGTTTTAAATCATCGTATTGTAGAATGGAAATCTGGTGCAACGAATGGCACAGTAGTTGCTGGTGGAAATGGACAAGGAAATGGAACTCATCAATTAAATTGCCCACGAGATGTGATTATCGACAAAGAGAGCGATAGTCTC
This sequence comes from Rotaria sp. Silwood2, assembly GCA_905329745.1. Classification (NCBI taxonomy): domain Eukaryota; kingdom Metazoa; phylum Rotifera; class Eurotatoria; order Philodinida; family Philodinidae; genus Rotaria; species Rotaria sp. Silwood2. Next base: position 12,269 of record CAJNSZ010002711.1, read on the forward strand.
ATCATTAGCGATACAGGGAATGGCAGAGTAGTTCGATGGCCTCGTCGAAATGGTACTTGTGGAGAAACCATTATTTCAAATATCGGTTGCTGGAGTTTGACAATGGACGACAATGGTTTTCTCTATGTTGTAAACAGTGGAAAACATGAAGTAAGACGATATAAAATGGGTGATACTCAAGGAACAGTAGTTGCAGGTGGCAATGGACAAGGAAATCGTCTCGATCAACTCTCTTATCCCACCTACGTCTTTGTCGTCGATCGAGAACATTCAGTTTATGTGTCTGATCGTGACAATGATCGTGTCATGAAATGGGAAGAAGGTGCAAAACAAGGCATTGTCGTAGCCGGTGGTCAAGGAAAAGGAAATAGTCTTACACAGTTGGATCATCCTTTTGGAGTCGTTGTCGATCAATTGGGTACTGTCTATGTGGCTGATTTTGCGAATCATCGAATCATGCGTTGGCCAAAAGGAGCCACACAAGGAAGTGTCATTGTTGATGGAAACAGTATATGGTGGAAGTCGAATCAACTCTCTCTTCCCATAGGTTTATCATTCGATCGACATGATAATCTCTATGTCGCCGATTACGGAAATGCTCGAGTACAAAAATTTAATATTGCATAGACTCAATTTGTATGATTAATTTTTTTGCTTCGTTCTTTTTTTTTCTCTTTCAAATAAATCGTGATTGAATGAAAAATACATTGAAATCTATCCTATTCTCGCACGCACGCGCGCGACCAGGAACGACCCTGGTGGAGCCACGGCGAGCGTAATGCTCATGCACACGTGAGAAGACTCACATCATCCACATGCATCCATCAATGACATATGTCCGTGAGCCTGGGGGCTCAATCGTGTTGCCATGGACATCAGAACCGTTCCTGGCTGGGCTTTTAGGGACTACCCAGAAGTCCTTCCTATAAGACCAAACTAACCTCAACGTACCTCACTAACACTCACTCAACTAAGACTCGCCCTAACCCTCCTAATCTCACTGTAACTATCTATTCTCAGTTATCTCTCTCTATTCTCATCTCAAAAGAAAAAAAGAAAAGAAACAATTACTCACTGATCGCTGTTGCACGATATATATGAAGACGACACAACATTGTTGACGACTAAAAGAAAAACAGAATAACATTACTTTTACGTGAAACATATTGAAGTAGAATAACATTACCTGCTCCTGTTATCTCTTTCACTTCATTGTTGAGTGCCTAAAATAATAAAAAACATTCATATGAAATAAATTCTACTTACATGGACATGTTATGAACTAAAACAATAATAGAATAAATGCGGAAACTTCGGATTTAAATCCGAGAGTTATGTGTACTTCAAAAAGTGAATCATACAAATCAATCATCCTAGACTGTCTGAATATTAAAATTATACTGTGAAATCTACCATTTAAAATGTTGATTTCTATTGCGCGTTGCCAAACCAATAGAACATGGGACCGAATACAGCTCAAGTTTGAACTCTTTCCCTTGATTTACCCTAAGAAAGTCGTTTTTTCTATAACTTCATTTCTATTGGTCACTGCACAACTAATAGTATTTCGGTGGAAGTGAAGTACACATTCGAGTTCTCCATATCTGAAAACCTCGAAGTATCATCAGTGTGACCGGAAGATAAAGCTCGATTTGTGGATCAATTAGGTCGTAGACCAAAATATAAGCTAGTTCTCTTTAATTATCTTTGTGATAGGTTAGTCAACCTTCTTGTTTCTTTATGTTTTATATATCATTTTGTAGTTCTTGAAATTCTCTATCGGA
>CAJNSZ010002713.1:0-11329 GCA_905329745.1 Rotaria sp. Silwood2
GTCTCACTTCATGTTTTCCATCGTCAGTGACATAGAGAGATCCATTCTCGTCCATTGTCAAACCCACACAAACGATGTTCGAGATGATCGTTTCTCCACTTATCCCATTTCGACGAGGCCATCGAACCACTCTGTGATTCGAACCATCACAGATAATGAGACTATCTCTCTTTTTGTCGACAATCACATCTGTTGGGTTAGACAACTGATGAGCCCCATTTCCTTGTCCATTTCCACCGGCAACCACTTCGCCACTCGTCGCACCCCGTTTCCATTCCATAATACGATGATTCGACCACTCAGCAACATAGACACTTTGATCATCATCAACGAACAAACCATATGGGTCAGAAAGTTGATTGATTTCATTGCCTTGTCGATTTCCTCCAGCCAGAGTGATACCATTCTGTTGCCATCGAGCATTCGGATGAATGTTGGTGCTGCACGGAGAACGTAATGGGTAGTCTGAAATAGAGACAAGAAAAATTATAAAATAAGAGATACTGAGAGAGAGAGAACAATTTTCTCTTCATAGAAATCGGACTTGCTACAAGACGAGAAATCTTTTTGCAGTCAAATTATCAACTTTGTCAACAACGATTGTTTTATTTGAAAATATTTTGTTGAAGTTTTGAAAAAAAAACTGACTGGAAAAAGTGAAAGATGGTTGGTTTTTATCGATATTGACCGGTAATTAATTCGTGAAAATATCAAGCAGTTGTAACTTATTAATAATAGTACATTTTTCATTTGAATTGAACAAAGTCGATTACTTACAACTTCAGCTTACAATTACTCTATGAAATGATGGCATAGGACACTAAGACCAGAGTACGGCACTTTATCTTTACTTTGAATTTAAAATTAAACTTAGATTAACTATATTTTTTTTAATTTGTTATCCTGGGTACTGTGTACCCATAATTTATCATTGACTATTATTAGATTGATATTTATAACTCATTATCATTGACTATATCGCCCACTCTTTTTTGTTTATCATAGGGGACGGGTACTAATAACACATGATTGACTATCGTTTAGATTGTATATGCTAGCCTTCAATGACTACTCTTGTGCGCACTATCTGTAATTCTTCATTTAGGCTGTCCTGGAAGGGAAGGAGGGATGATTAACCACAACTCTTCATTAAATATCGTTGGCTAACTGTTTGTAACTTATCATTGGTGATATCATTCGGGAGCACTCATAACTAAGTACTTTCTATTCATTCAAGGGTGGTGTCCCCATAACACTTCATTGTGTATACTATCTACGAGGAATATCGATAACATGTCTTTTGATTATTACAAGAACTTTTAGTCATAACTTTTAATTGGCCATCTTTGTCGAAGTACTCTCGTTGTTGTTGTTAATTGGATACTAGATGAGAATACTAACATAACACTTCTTTATCTCTTCTACAGAGAGTATTCGTGACTATTTCTTTCTTTTTTTTTCGGACGGCTTATTGACTATGCTAAAACGTGTGTTCACTACTGTTCATTGGCCATGTTTACGAGGTACATACTTGACTTTTGTTTGGTAATGCAAGGGAGGGTGGGGGGATATCCATTACTCGTCATTGGCTATCCTGCTGGGAATATTCATTAGTCTTCTTACGTTAACCTACGAAGAATATCCATAACTTTTCACTTGACTACTCTAAGGGGTTACTCACAAACTCTTCTTTTTTTTTGGTTATTCTAGGAGGATATCTATAAATGTTCATAGGCTGAGCTATAATTAGAAGTATTCATAATTCTTCATTGGTTGTCCCACGGTCGTTATCGATGTATTATGTTGATTAACTTACCTATGGGCTTACTTGTAACACTTCATTAACTATTCTAACAGGAAGACCGATAACTCTTCATTCGCTCTGATATGTAACGGTACGCATTACTCCTCATTCTACATCGTTTAAGGTATCGATGATTCTTCATTAGCTATCCTGAAGGCTGATATTGGCATTTATAGCTCTTGATTCGTGAACTTAACCGGGTACCTATTACTCTTGGTTGATTATCGAGAGGGAGGAGAGAGATGGAAGCTGGTACGTCTGAATTTTCGTACATTATGATTGGAGATATTAATAACTCTTCGTCGGCAGTACTACACACTGGGGCATCCATAATTCTATGTTGACTACTCTACGGTTGAATTCTTGACTCTTCATTGCTTATTCTTAGGAGTATCCATTACTCTTCATTGGGTACCTTACGTGTACTATCAAGAACTGTCTATTGGCTATCGTATGCGAGATACCTATAATTCTCCATTGTCTATCCGTGGAAGGATTCGGTAGCTTTTGTTTGTCTATACCAGTGGAGTTATCCATAACTGTTTGTTATCCATCCTAGGATGATATCGATAACTGTTCATTGGTTATAATACGGTGAGGGGAGGTCCTTAACTGTTTGTATGACTATCCTTAGAGTGTATCTGTAACTGACCATTGGCCACGCTGCAGGGGTATCGACAAACACTACATTGATTATCTTAGGGTGATATGCGCTACTGTTGTTTGGCTACGCTGACATGATATGTAAATCTTGCTCATCTATTATCATCCTACGAGAGTGCAGGAGTATCCATAGCTCATGATTGGGTGTCTTCCAGGGTATTTATAATTCTTGGTTAGTTTTCACATTGTGTTGTCTATAACGCTTCATTACGGATCATGATGTAAATTTAAATTACCAAAAAGAAAGTAAATTTCCCTTCAAAAGAAAATTGCTCATCGAGTGAAATAACGATAACGCTAGAAAGATTCAATAATTTTTAAAATACCTGAAACGATTATAAAAATTACACATATTACTAGAGCATATTACTTTCAGTATATCAATCCGCTGTTCTATAACAAGTAGAAAGACCTACACTAAGAAAAAGTAGAAATCCTACTAATTAACAGCAATTTTTCGAAGGTACTAGGACACTACAGGCATTACCGAAATCTGTACATCTTATTATTTTCGACATATCAATCTACTCTATAAGAAGAAAAAAGGCATATCCAGGGAAAAGTACAAGTAATTATAAATACCGCAAAGTTATAAAAAAATACCGAAATTTCTATAACATACTATTTTCAACATATCTACCAATTCAATACGATGGCCAAGGGATTATACTAAAACACATAGAAATTATAGTAATTACCAGCTATTTTCGGCAGCCAGTGATTAATCACAGTAATGGCAGATATTTCTACACTATATTCTTTTGAACATATTTATCTGTGCTAAAAGAGGAAGTGAGGCCAACCCTAAGAGAAACTACACATTTTACCTATCACCAGCTTTTATCCCAAAGGACTACGGTATTACAGGAATTACGCAATTTTCTATATCATATTACTTGGAACAGGTCTCTGTATGCAACGAGACGAATAAGCACATATCCTCAGAAAAACAAGATGTCTTGCATTAGATGCTGTCCAGTCAGACAAACATACAAAAAAACGTATAAAAATGCTGCAAAATTTTAACGAAAAAAAAATCCAAAAAGGTGCGGTTTTTATGATTTTTTTTCGTTAAAATTTTGCAGCATTTTTATGCGTTTTTTGTTGTTGTTTGTCTACCTGGGAAGCTACCAAATTTTTCAAATATCTTCTTCTATCAAGTCTCATAGCACCACGAGGTTTTAGAAAAATCAAATTTTCGAAATTTGATCCGAACCTTTTCATATATACTTATAGAGACTTTAATTTGACAAGCTTCTATAAAAAATTAAGTTGTCAACGTAGTACCTCAGAGATATGGAATTTCCAAGAAAAAGTTCTTTTCCATAGATTGTGTATAGAACTTTTTGTTCAAAATTCTATATCTCTGAGAGACTTCGTTGAAAATTTCTTAACTTTTATAGAAGCTTGTCTAATTAAAGTCTCTATATATGAAAAGATTCGAGTCAAACTTCGAACATATGATTTTTCTCAAACCTCGCGGTGCTACAAGACCTTGTAAAAGAAGATATTTGAAAAATTTGATAGCTTAGTTAAATTTAAATAGAGACTCAAATGTTTGTAGGATGTTTACTAGTATACTATGTAGGATCTACAGGCAAAAGAATCATTGCAATGACAAGAGGCACCTAAACTAGTTTTTTGCGTGAGTACATGGGTAGAAGAAATATCCCAAATTGAAAGGCTTAGCTCACTGAAAAAATGTATAGATGAGTCCTTAAATATTTTAACCTTGTCATAGTAATTTTACAATAGCTAAGATCTCAGATGAAATATATTTCTAGCTAGTAAGACTATAAATTCCAAATATTTCCTCTAGTGTCCTGCTCATCTCAGAAATAAAGGGACCAGTAACGCAAAGTTAAATGAAAGATGAATATGGAACTTTTCATTTCTTTATTTATCAGCTTTCAATAGTACTTGTGTCATCAAGTCAGGAATAAAAAGATTTTACCGAAGATATAAATATACCTATCGACTAGAATGGATTCACAATGTAACGCTTTATTAAACTCATTTCTAGAATTTTTTCAGGTTCAGCAAATGAATTATTGAATTTTGAACCTATTCGATCTATACAGATATGTTTGATTACAAGATCATTTTTTATTGTTACGCTGATCATAACACGAGTACTAAGAAAAGCTAGGAAAAGGAAAAATCTGATATTCCTCGTTTGCTTAATTTTTGGTTTATTAAAAAATTCTATCTATGAGACTGAGACTCATCACTAAGGCATGAAACTTCACTAGCAAAAGTATTATAACTACTATAAGAATTTTATCTAATAACTGGGTGTTGTCTTGAAGAAAATCATGAAATATATATGTTTGATGCCTTTTAGTACTATTTTCCAGTCAGAGACACTATCATAATAAAGTGTTTCAACACATAAAAATATTTGCTTTTTACCGTGAAAAGATTTTTTTTTTCTAAAAATTAACTTCCCTTATCACATTGGCATCAAACGTGCTATTTTTCTCAAAAACGTTTTTTTCGGAAAAAGTAAAAATCTAACATTCTTAAGCGTAGCAACGCGGGTTTCTTTATTGATCTCATCTGACTGGGATAGTTTGCTCAATTACAGTCAAAACTTAAATGAAATGACTAAAATTCAACACTTACCTACGAAATGGACGAAATAATTAATAGTAATAGTGAACGAATGGAAAATCACACTAATAAGAACACATCATTGATGGTCTGATGAGTTGACGAAAAAAATAAACTTCGCTGTACTCAAATATATCTCCGAATGAAACTTCTAAAGATTATTCTGTTGTTTTTTTCTATTTATCGTTCTAAAGTTCATTTAGAATTTGATTCAATTGTTTCTGAGAAAAATTTTTAAAAACCTTGTTATAGGTGGCACTACTTTTTAAAATTCTGCTCTTTGTTCAGAAAACACTAAGTTAAGCTCAAAACAAAATTCAGATCATTAAATAGCAAAACAAGAATTTCCGTTCGAATTAACAGTTTGCGGATTCGGAAGAAAAGGAACAGTATATTTCAACATACGCATAAACAGATGGATTATTTATAAGTCACCTTTTATCAACTTAAAATATTTTCTCAGAATGGCGATAAGATAAGATCGAAATAATTCAAAATGAGAATTTTTGATACTTTGTATTATTCTATAAACAAATTATAGCAAAGCTGAAATACACTGTCACAGAGATCAGGCAAATCAAACACATTAAAATTAAATTTTTATTTCAATGTCTTCATAGTAAGCTTTTATTTTTCTCTGTTTGGTTAAATGAAAAATACCATTTCTAAATAGGCTCTAAAATTTTCCTATATTCATAACAAAAAAAAAGAGTTGCATATGATCAGTTCAAACTGGTATTCGTTCATTTAGCAGCTGTTCTAGTCTAGTTTGAATGTATCATAACATTAAAATTGGCGTTCCCCACTATATAAAAATGTTCTGCCTTCCGTCAATAAATAACAACAGTAGCATAAAAGTTAGTGTACCCTACTATGAATAAATGTTCCACCTTCAGATATCTTATGATATCTGAAGGTGGAACACTTTTATATAGTGAGAAACACCAGCTTTAATGTTACCATATATTCACAGTGGAACACCTGCTAAACGAATCATCGTTAAAACTGTCAGCTAATGCAAATTCGTAGATTCAATTACACAAAGAACAATATTATAGAAATAGCAAATTAAACTAAATATTGTCGAATTTGATGTATAACAAAATCTTTTGTCTAGTCGGACAACAACCGGTAGATACAGTAAGAAGCACAAAGACTTCATTATCATTTCGATAAATAAAAAGGCTATCTAACTAAGAATACAAACATACATTCATGTCTAAATCGATCTTATTCAGTCAGTACGATTTATTCGCTTAAAGACCACCTGATAAATGAAGTGAAAGTTTTGCTGTATTAATGCTAGACTTTTTTCTTTTAATAATATAAATAGATATATGTATGAATGTTGCTCATAATAAAACACGTTAAAAAGAGTACGCGTGAAATTGGAGTTATTAACGGATAAAAATGCGTAAATCTAAAACAAATCTACATATTTTAACGCTTAAATGTTGTAATGCATTAAAATACGTTCAACAAATCGTTAAAACGGCGTTGTAACGAAATTTTAACGTGTTTTAATCCGTTTTATTTAGAGGCTTGTCTGACTGAGTGCTTATGAAAAGCACTACATAATTACAGAAATTACTCCCATTTATTTATGATATTATTTTGAACAAATCCATGTATACTATGAAAAGAAGAATAGCCTATACTCAGAAAAACAAGATATGTTGGCTATTAGGGAATATTTTTTTTCGGAAAGGACTAGCGAATAAAGGAAACTACGGAAATTTCTAGGTGGTACTATTTTGAACAAATCTGTCCAAGCGTTGAGAAGAAGAATGGCCTATACTCGGAAAAAGAAGGAACTTTAGCGATCATGGGCTATTTATGGAAAGGACTAGGGAATTAAAAAAATTTTGGAAATTTCTCGTTTGCATTATTTTGAGCGAATCTATCTATGGTTTCAGAGGAAGAAGGGTCTATCGTGAATAATAGTAGAAATTTTTGGGTCTTACCAGCTATTTTCGGAGGGGATCATGGAATTTCGTAAATTACGCAAATTTCTATTTTATATTACTTGGAACAGATCTATCTAGGCGAGTATAAGTAGTAGCGACTGTCGTAAGAAAAAGATGAAATTTCCGGAATTAACATAATTTTTAGGTAGTTTTCGAAAATCGCTAGTAATTTTCGTAATTTGTAGTTTTCCCCAAGATAGACCCTTCTCCTGCTTATAGAATAGAGAGATATGTTCAAGAGAATGGGATATTGAAATTTCGGCAATTTTCTGCAAATTTCCGAAAATTGGTTCTGACTTCAATGATTTCCAGTTTTTCCTACGGTGGATCGTTTTTCTTCTTATAGAAGAGATAGATGTTTTCTAAATAATATGATATAGAAGTGTGGGTGATTTCTGGCAATTTCGTAGTAGTTTCCGAAAATAGCTGGTAATTACGATAGTTTTTACGTTGTCTTAAGGCAGGCCTTTCTTTTTCTTTTAGAATACATAAATATATTCAAAATGCTAGCGAATAGAAATTAAGTTAAATTCCGTAATTTTTTTGTAAAGGTAGGAAGTTTTCTTCTCATGAGTGTTTATGGTATCAGAGTTGGAAGGACAGTGGGCTGGAATTTGTCTTTTTGGAAATTTGAACAGTACTGACTTTTGCTGCTTAAAATTTGAAACTTAAAATAGTTTAGAAAAAACCGACTGAGTGCGTTATCGAAGTGCTTTGGTTATAACTTCTTATACAAATAAGCTTTCGAAAAAAGATCTCATTTTCATCAAATTCATCACCTTAGGTCCAGATTCATATGAAAATGTTTTCTTTGACGTACAAAAATTCGTAGGAATATGAACGTGTGTTTATGAGTGTAATGAAAAGGGGGTTTTTAAATGACAGCGTCACAACAACTTTCTGACCTTCTATAATCATCATAGTATAACGAAAAGAAGTCAAATTTTCAGCATAGATTGATCGTTCAATTATATTTAGATAATATAAGTTTCAGCTCTTTGCTACGTGTGCCTCATGACTGATGGGAATCAGAAGGTATAAAAAGGGTGAGTGCGTTACCTGTGGACAAACTGTATATTCACATAATACGGGAAAATGATCATTTTACCCTGTACCTCCTGGTATTGATAAGCTCATCCATAGCTCACTCATTTGAACTGATTCTTTACGATTATTACATCAAGTTTTGAGGTGTAAACAATAAGCATCTCAAGTCAAATGGATATGTTTTCGCTGAAATACGTCTACGAGAAAAGGCAAAAGAAGATGTGGTTTTTGTGGATAGCGTTCTCAAAAATATTTAAATATTTTGGGGTATGGAAAAAAAATACTTTGCAAACAGTTCCCGTCAAAATTCTTAGAACTTTAATTTCTACAACCTTTCTCAAAATCAGAGAGATGGAACATCATTGATTGAAAGTATGCTCAGTCATGGCTCACGTGGTCTGGCTCATAGAATGGTATAAGTGAACTTCTGATTGTCCTACTCAGCATATCTCACATCATCACTTTTTATCAAAGAGAAAAGTGTTGGCGATTCGCTTTTCCTCCCGGTTTCGAACTAAATCAAATTTATTTAATGAGATCTAAATTCACTTAACAATTAATTTAATTTAAAAATTATTTTTCACTGCAAAAAAGTTTTACCGTTAATTTACTACGAAAGAAGAGGTCAACATAGTCATTGATTCTTGATGACTGTAAAAGAATATATCAACCGTAGTTAAGGTGAAGTTCGCCTGAAACTGGATAGTACACAAATCCATGGAGCATTTTATTACAAACTGAACTTTGAAAAGCTAAATCACGCCCCTTTTTTGCCAAGAACAGCAGTTTAAAATATCTACGTAGCAGAATAAGTCTATTTGTTAATACAAGATTGGAAACCGGTCTTATTATACAGTAAATATTGCTTTATATACTTCTGCAGACATATCATAAACTCTATTTTGTTGACTATGAGTCTCGTGAGTCTTCAGAATTATCTACTATTATATATAGTTATATATCAGAGGTGTCCATGGGGGCGCCACATTCGACGCCAAGTTTGCCCTGCAGGGCAAAACACACGTCGATTGTGGCGCCCCCATGGACACCTCTGTTATATATCTCATTCTTGGGCGGTGAGTGTGGAGATATTTTAGAATTACTTGTTACTGTATAAAACTATTCACTTGATAAACTCACCATCAAAAACAGAGGGTTTATACGTATATAAATAAATAATTGTAAGGACAGCTAGTCACCTTTATATAAGTCTACACATCCCCTTATCTCCCTAGCTGGATTATCCAAGCAGAGAATTTTGATAACTATTCATGACTTTTAACTCTTTCCCTTCTTTTCAGGTTTTTCCATCCTCACCGTTAGAAAAAACCTACTTGTTTAGGTATATGCTTCTTCTCTTACCGATCAAAAGGTTAGGGTCTAGAAATTTATTGTTAAAGTAGAAATCGCTCAATGGTTTAGCAGTAGTTGCTCACAGATTTTGTGTTAAGTGATGACAACTGCTCGTAGTTGAACATATCTCAAAATAATTTGAATAAGATATTGTCTACTTCTTAAAAATTCCTGATTACGTCATTCAAATATATCAAAAACTAAAATGTAATCTATTGAAATATTTTCGTTTTTTGATGAGTTGTATCTTAAACAGCAGACAATAGTAACAAGTAACGCGTCAGCTCCGTGAGGCTTGCTTAGCTCAATCCTGAAATTAAGAAGAAAAATAATGTAGAATATTGACTCCCATATTGCTAAACACATTCCTAAATACGACTGAAATAAAATCCAAGAAGCTCTTTACATGACCATCATGAACAAGTTCGATTGAAATCTATTAGCAGTTCAATAGTTTGTAGTTCGTTATTCTTCTGCATATCAAACACACTTGCTTGCACTACTGTTAGAACATATTTCGCTTGGTTTCCTGGGTAAAAATCTGCCATCATTTGGATATGTAATACATCATTTGTTGAAAAACTAAATCTGAACAAGGCAAGCGTCCATGATACAAGATACTTTATAAGTTTCTTGTACTATTACATAACTTGCAAAAGCGGACATGTCAGTATTTGTATTTTAAAAGGTTGGTCATACAACACCTACTAAGATAATTTTTGCTTATTATTAGAAGCTTATTTCAAACTAATGACATAAACAAACAGTACTGTCAACTCATTTTAGGCTTCATTAAAAAGATTTCACATATTATCAAGTAAGAACAACGCATATGAAATGTATTAAATGTTTAAATTTGTCCAACATAAATCTGAACAATCGATGTCCTGTGCTGGAAAATTCGAAATCTTGTCGCTGTTAATTTCTGTACGAACTAGTTCCACAACATTTGCTCTGTGTATATCAATACATTATTATTAATAGAGTTCCCCTTCAAGGAATGCGAATGTAGGTTTGCGAATAGGCTGATACTTAGCACAAACGAATACCTTAACCTGCACTTTACATCAATCCTTACCCTCATTCTAATACCCATATCCACACCAATACTCTGACTTACACAAAAACTGCTACCCTAGACTATCTTCCACAATCACATCCCATGCTCACATTTCACTCACACACACCGATATCCTACACGGCACTAAGGATAGATCATACTGAAGCTTGGTATTCAAAAATTGGGTTCAATCTTTGTTTCACTACGTGTAAGTTTGATTCTCATAAGTGTTTAACTTGTCTGTATATATAATTAATATTTCTCTTATTATTGCAGAGTTAAAGTGTTTTTTAAATCAAAGCATAGTATTCTAGAGATTTCTTTCATTAAATGTTAACAAATAGAAACGTTTGATTTTTTAAAAATAATATGTTCTACGTTTATTCATAAAATAAATGATATATATCGAATGTCTTATCGAACCCTTTGCATCAAAGCACACTTATATGAAGAAAAAGAAACTTCCTGAAAGTGAATTAACCGCGGAAGATAGGGTTTTTTATGGTAAATTTTTACCGTATCTTGAAAAAGTATTGTAGATCCTACAATAACTAAAGAAAAGTTTTAATGTTTTTCTGGATGTTCTGCATGATCTTAGTTTGTTGATGACATTTCTTTTGCTTCAAATAGCAAGTAAGAATACGAAATGAATAAATTCAACAAAAAGTACACTTATTTTAATTTAGTATCGAAAAATTGAGTAGAAAAATGTTAATTGTTTAAATTACATGTGTTTCGCTATAGAAAACTTTACGGTGCCACAGAGCATGTGTTGATAGATATTTTTTGCGATAGAAAAGAAAATCAAATATCCTATTTTCT
>CAJNSZ010002714.1:0-14028 GCA_905329745.1 Rotaria sp. Silwood2
TTCCGTTGATGTATAATTGAAGAGAACATCGATCTCTATATCGATTTATATATTAGTTTTAGTCAAATTTACGTAGAATATCTTGGAGCTGGATTCGAGTATTCCGTAACTGGATTCGTCTGTAGGTTATACCAAACCCTGGCAAGGGTATACCAAGATAGATCTTGACGAGTTCTATCGATTCCACTATTTACTTTTTTCCCAACCCCTTCCCTTCATGGAAAAAAGTTAAAAAAACTAACGAAAAATCACGAAAAAAACAAGCATTTTTGTAAACCGCACCTGGATTCGCCTGTAGGTTAGACCAAAATCTAATAACGGTATACCACGATAGATCTCGTCGAGCTCTATCTAATGGACGCCTTTTCGACCCGATTCCATCTTTGGATCCCCTCCTAAAGGGCAAATCCTGATCAGAATCTGGATCTTCCAGGTATATCGCACCCGGATTCGCCTACAGGTTATACCAAAGCACACAAATGGTATACCAAGATAGATCTCGTCGAGCTCTATCTAATGGACGCCTTTTCGACCCGATTCCATCTTTGAATCCCCTCCTAAAGGGCAAATCCTGGTCAGAATCTGGATTTTCCAGGTATATCGCACCTGGATTCGCCTACAGGTTGAAAATAATTAAATAACGACAGTTAACAATATCGAAAACTTTATGAAGATATCTGAAGAAATTTATCATTTCTTAAAAAAAATTGAGTACATCTGTATGATACAACGTGGACGACGCGTCATCTTTTTTTTCTTCCATCCTATTGAACGGAGGAATGAAACCAATGAAATTCTTTTCCTTTCCTATGGACCCATATATATGACTATGGCCCTGTCTACACTATAAAAAATAATACTGAATTAAGACACATGATTGGTCGAAAATTTAATTCAGATTTAATACACTTTTCAGAGACGAATTAACTTTAATCCTCCAATCAAATCGATATGGTAGAGCTAATGAAAAGTAATGCGATGCACCTCCCTAAAAATACGATTGATAAAATTTTAAAAAATTCGTAAAATTAAAAAAAATATAAATAAGATAAAATTTGAAAAAATACTAGGAGAAGAAGAAAAAAGTGTTTGAAAATAGAAAAATCCTAATACGACAATGACTTTTGAATCGAGGCTGATGCTGTGGAACAATGGCCGCTGACATTAAGTTATGTCAAAAATCTGTCAAAAATCTGTCATTGATTTGTTATTTTCGTTCGAAAACTCGATATTGAATAGAAAATATGTTTCGAACACCATATTGTTACACAATCACTTGAAGGAAATTTTTATTACAGCCCAAATTAAGAATTTAATAATTAAGTTAGTGTCGTGTATGCTGAAAAATGAAATAATATTGAACCGTATTCTCATCGTGAATAGTTTGTCGCATTATATTTTGTTTATCCACAGCAAATTAAGTATTACATCTTTAATATTTTGAATAGTATTTTTAGATGAATTTTCACTTTGTTCGAATTATTCTTCCTGCTAATAAAAATGTTCAGGTTGTCGGTTCATCACAACAATCATTAATGAACCATCCACTACCATGCACACCTGGACAGATTCGTTTGATTAATTCAAACGGTTCGTTTACTATTCCATCTGTTATAGCTACTACACCGGAATCAAGTGCTGTAACACGTGAACCGTTATCTTCATTGACTACTAATCAACAAACTTTACAAAAAACATGCTTTTCAACGACATCAACATCTTCAAGTCCAGAAAAATCTCCATTATTAGCTATAACTGGAACTGCTTCATCGGCAAATAATATTTCACAATGTGATTCAGTATTGAATATGGGTAAAATTCTCATTCATATTTTTTTTGCTGTCATCCCATGTATCTGTATTGACAGATAATCTAATACGATTTATTTTCTCTTTTTTTGAACAAATTATATCTAAGTTTATCAGTAAAAATGTGAATGTTCCATAGATCACTCGTTTTTAGTTATAGTATATTGTTAACTGTTTTCTAAAAATAGTTTCTTATAGATAGAAACTCAATTCAACTAATGTCATCATCGATTTCGATGAAACGTCATCATTCAACATCTCTTCGATCAGAAAAATCATTTACCAAGAAATTCTTAGACAAAAATGAAAATGACATGAATAGTGAGTAGTTTCTTTCCTAGTTGCGAAAAAGCAAAAAGGGTGGTCGAAAATCATCGATTTTTCTCCACTCTAAAAATACGATAAAACGAAAGTACGTTATTAGTATATAGCTACTCTGATATTGGTTTGGAAAGATCTTGTCCTTTTTGTGGATAACAACTTTGAAAACTTCAATAATTTTGTGTCTTATCTTAAGAGAATATCAGACAACTAAGATTAGCTAAGGTACGATATTCAAACGATATTTTTCAACAAATTGTGATTGCATTTAAAGCAGATTTGTTATCTGCTAATTACATTTTAAATTAAGCTCATATAAATTAATTTACTACTGAAATATAAATGCTTTTTTTATGCACTGAGATTTATCTGTTTGTTTACCTCTAAATGTCAAGTAAAATAACATAATTTCTTTTGTATATACTAGAGATGAAAAAAAAGCACTCATACATAGTTTGTATGATTCACTTTCGCGTTCCGTTGTTTATACACCTTCAGTCACGAAAAAAAAGGACATAACTTTTCTCCAAAACGAAACGTAATGATATAAATGATGCTGAGGAAAATGAATCCTATAATAGTAAATTCGTCGAAGATTGTAACAGAGAAAAAGAGAAAAGTTGAATAATTTTTTTACGCTGTACAAAAAAACACCTGCTTTTTAATAATACATTAATTAGGATGTTTACATAGACTAAAAATAATTATTGATTTTCTAGATATCTATGTAATATATGCTATATTGTATCTGCAGAAATGTGTTTTTAAACAAAAACCATCTATTGGAGTTAAAATATAATTAGCAGATAACAAATCTGCCTTAAATGCAATTATTATTTGTTGAAAATTTTGTTTAAATATCGTACCTCAGCTAATCTCAGTTGCCTGGCATTCTCTTAAGATAAGACGCAAAATTATTGAAGTTTTTAAAGTTTGTATCCACAAAAAGGACAAGATCTTTCCAAACCAATATCAGAGTAGCTATATACTAATAAGGTACTTTCGTTTTATCGTATTTCCAGAGTGGAGAAAAATCAATGATTTTCGAACATCCTCTTTATTGTTCCATAGGTCAAAAGAAACTCAAACGAGGTAAAAACTGGTCCGAAGAAGAAACGAGCATTTTTATCAATATATGGAGTGATCATTATGCAAATTTGATGGCTAGTGGATCGCGAAATGCTCCGATTTATCAGTCCATGGCACAACAACTTAATCAGTTATTGTCACCAAGACTAATGACAGGTGCTGATGTGAAGTCGAAAATAGCTAATCTTGTTGCCGAGTACAGAAAAAGAAAGAAAGAACAAGGTAAAACAGGGAGCAGTCCATCGTCCTGGCGATATTTCGATCAGATTGATAAACTTCTTGGTAAGAAAGAACAATTTGTTTTTTGGTATTATTTACATTCTTTTATCTTGGGGACTAGGTGAAAGACCGTTTAATGATGAAAGTCTCACGTCTGATTCAATAGCTCTTCAACACGAACAACTTGAAGAAATCGAAAATGTTTCAGCTTCTGAATGGAATGAAAATTTCATTACTGAAGAAGCTGATGATAGTGTATCAAATTTGATTAAAGAAATCGAAGAATCTGGAAACAATTTTGAAAATCGATCATGTACGTCAAAGAATTCACCTAATTCAACATCTACAACAAGAAATATCACCATTAGTACACCAGATGTATCTAACAAGAAAAAATGTTCATCAAAAAAGAAAAAAATTTCCGATATGCGGTAAATTAATTTATTTTATCATTCACACTTGATACTATCTAGTATTTATATTTCTAGTATTGATCTCATTCAACAAATGATAAGCAAAATTGATGGTGCCAATGAAGTTGCCAGTAGAGCAGAAACAAAGGCGCTGGTTTTGTTGGAAAAGCAAACAAAATTACACGAAGAAAGTTTAAATAATGAAAAAGAATTTTTAGAAGTATTTCGAAGTATTGCAAGAAATTTCAGTAAAACACCATAAATATTATTTTATGATTTTTTTTTCTTAATTTTGCGTATGAATATGTAGCTGATAGTAAAAAAATATAATATTTTATTTTATATTAGTTTAATTTTGGTTATATTCGTAAATTACTACGTATGTTGTTATATTTTGTTTTGCGTAATAGTAATTTTTGTTTAAATGGAAATGCTTATGAATTATTCAAATAGTCTAATATAATTGAATTCTTCTGAAAAGAAATTAATGTAATGTCTTATTCATGTAATTGTTCGTTAAGTAATATTTTCGAATATGTTGTGAATGTTTCATGTTAAAAATATTGAATCATTTCTAAATGTTAATTTATGCTATCTAATACTGTTTATTTTCATGTGAACATTAATGAAAAAAATATTTTTGATTTGTATCATTCCTAAAAAAATTCTTAATAAAGTTATGATTTCTTATTTGAAATTTTAAGAATCTATTTCATATCAAGATACAATCGAGATTGACTGGAATATTGATCAAGCAATATATAAAAAACCTATATGTAATACGCAAACAGCAGGTGCACCGGCAGTTAGAGAAGCACTGATTCAGTACTTTTTACAAAATCCTGTCTAAATTCATAGGATGTATTTTGTTTTAAGTTGAACTGTTATATGTTATAAATCTGTTCTTATATATGATAACTATAGTCTTTATTATAATTAAATTTAAAATATGTTTTAACTATTGTTTTTTTGTATTACATAAAAATAGGTGATAAAAGATTAATTTTATCTTGAACAAAATATAACTGAAACAATTTTTTTTCTCAGAAGTTCCGTAATAAATATAGATTTCATTTTTTAATTTACTTCACTAGTGATTCCTCTACAAGCACAGAGGTAGACACAAATAGCGATCATGGTCTTTGCCTAAGTATATTAAATATATGCATTATAACTACATTAGAGTGGCACAAACTAACTTCTGATTGGTGGATTAACTCTCAGATGTGAACGCATCTTGATTTAATTCTAAATTAATACCATATTATTTTTATAGTGTAGACAGGGCCTTTTTCTATGTTCCTTTTTTTAGAAGATAGGAAGAAAAAGAACAACTCTGAATCAGTGGCCAATTAAAAAGAACGTATGGGTATGGGTGTGTGGCTGGGTGTGGATGTGGATGGGCATGGGTGCTAGTGAATAATAAACACGTACACCCACGCGCCTATACACCCACACCCACACCCTAACTTAATCATAATTATGTGAAGTTGCTTTAAAAATACATAAATCATAAATTTTTTAGAGTTAATATATTTTACATAATGTTGTATAAATTTTATTTATTTATTTTCTTATTTTGAATGATTTAGTTTAACACAAAAAAAAAGATTAAATTAAATATTTTCTTCTTATTTTAAAAAAAAACTGAATAAAATATGCATAGACCTGTAATATGGATATGAATCGAGTGTAATTAATAAAATCCGAATCGATTACTCTCTATTTTGTGAGTAACATTATTTTATATAAAAAAAATCATCTGAATAACTGAAAGAGAGAAAAATAAAATTGAATACTGAATAATGTCGAAGGAAAAAAAAACATGTATGTTGTTATATCTTGTTCAAAACATTCTTTATAACCGCTGTATTATTGACACATGTGTATTGCACGAAAATTGAATGTCTACAACATCGAATGGCTCTTCACGAGGTGCTAAAAGACGAAAATGTATTTTCATTGATATTAATCATTTTCAGTATTAAATTTTTATTATAAAAATTTTTCTTAGTACGATTAATGTGTATTGATTTAACTGGTGACCTCGAAGAAAATCCACTCAATAAATATGAGTTGAATTACATTGATCAAATAATTCAAATAAAAAAATCTTTTTTGTTTTGCTTTCTATTACTCGTTTAGATTTGCTGATATCAAAGATTCATGTAAAATTGAATATAACGGAGAAACTATTGAATTCAATGTTCAACTATTGATAAATGTAAAAAATTTAGGTGAAGAAAGTTTTGGTCTTGTTAGTTTAACTCAACTTGCACATCGGCCAGATGTTGTTTTTGCGAGTAAAGTTAGTTTAAATTTTTATTTTATTTCAATAATAATAAGAAGAATAAGAAACTTTTAGTGAATGACACTTGAAGATCATGGAAATAATAATTATTCATCTGAAAGTGATTTAAAAGCAATGGGAGCTGTTGGAAATGATCTTCATTCTCATATTGGACATTTTTATGCTGCTCTTATGGATTTTATTGATGGACAATTAGTTATTTGTATGGAAGCTCTTGAAGCAAGTATGGATAAATTTTACGCAATTCTGCATTCATGTGTTCAACCACAATCAATTTTATTAGATATATTGATACGACGATTAGCAAAACATGTTCGTTTTCTTTTTTCGAAGGATGTTTATATTTAGATCTTTAATTTGATAAAATTTAGATTGTTCTAGCGCTTGATTATCTTAAATCGAAAAATATAATACATCGAGATATAAAACCACAAAATATGTTAATTACACGTCCAGCTATATTTAAATTATGCGATTTTGGAATTTGTGGAACTTTGAAAGATTCTATTTCATCAACATATCTTGGCTCATTGAGATATTTACCTGTAAGATATTGTAATTTATGTCAAAATGATTTTGTTTTTGTTTTGCATTCATTTTTATTTTCTATCAAAAAGCCTGAACGTCTTGGAAATACTTGCTCTTATGGAACACGATCTGATATGTGGGCATTAGAAATGAGTCTCGTATGTTTGATTAGTTAATTTAATAAGAAAATAATTTTTAAAAAGTTAGCTTGAAATAAGTCAAGGTTGTATTCCGTTGGCTTGTGAATCCATTTTGTCATGTATGTCTCATATGAAAAATGGATGGCAACCTGATTTACCTTTGGTACTTTCTCAGGATACTCGATATTTACTGGCAATATTGTATTATTTCTTTTTAAAAGTTAATTTCATTGAGTTGGGTGTGGGTGTGGGCGTGAGTGGGGTGTGGGTGTTAGTGGGAGCGTGGGTGTGGGTGTGGGTGAGAGTGTGGGTGTGGGTTTTACTTCTCAGTTCTCAGACACCGACATCCACACCCACACTCACACCCACACCACACCCACACTCACACCCGCATCCACACTCACACCCACATCCACACTCACACCCACATCCACACCCAACATCATTATTTATTTCGAGACCATGGAGTACCATCTTTAAGCCTCACAATCTGGGCTCCGATTCGTCCTATAATTCCTATTTTTTTGAAAAATCCTATATTTTGTCAAAAAAATGGAAAAAATTTCACGAGATTTGTTTTTGCCCTGAGGAGGAGTACGGGGATCTTTGCGACGCTACCCCCGGTCATCAATTTTTACGAAAAAAAACAGATAATGTGAACAGCTACTTCTTGCAAGTAACGCACATACATTTGAGGTGCGGTTCGACGTACAATACTCAAATTTTGGCCAATTTTTTCCTTTTTTTAGTGAAAATAATCGTATAATTTCGAAAAAGAAATCCTATATAGGAATTCCTATAATTTCGAAAATTTGTAATCGGAGGCCAGCTCACAATGATTATTTTCATGATTTTTCATTATTTTGAGTTATTGATTTTTTCCTATAACAATAAACCAATATAGGAGTTATACATATATGTATATGGTACTAAGTTAGTAGATTTGGTGCATCACTAGATTCACTCATTCATATCATCGATATAGGAGTTCAACTGATTCGAGATAATGTGAAAATAAAAAGAAAATATCAAAAAAGAGATGTGTATGTGGCTGTCACGCTCTATATAATAACTCTTCCCTACAACAACATCCATACCCATACCAAAAAAGCTACACACCCACGTTCACATCCATGCACATATACACCCACACGGACACCTAGATTCACCCACACCCTTCCATCCACAGAAACATTCACCAACATCCACACCCAAACCTACTCATACCAGCACGCTCTCACGCCCACTCCCACCTATACTCACATCCACATCCATACTCACACCCATCCATACTCACACTCACACCCATACTCACATCCACACCCACTTCTTCATGTTTAGTGTGAATATTCAAGAGACTAAATGTTAGGATAAAAGAAAAAGTGTGTGAGTGTGAGTAGTGCTACAGTTTGGAACAATTCTCATTTCACACCCACATATCAACACCTAGCAACTAACATCCTTATCCACGCCCGTATCCTAGTTAAATGCAATAGTTTCGGGTTAGTATAGAAAGTAGAAACAAAAAGAAGTATCGCTCGAAGGTGAAACACTGCTCTATAAGAAATTACACAACCTTATTGTTGATTGAGTTTATTAATACATCTAGGGTATTTCATATAATTCAACAAAAAAAAAATTATTTGCGAAGTCTTACAGATGAATTTCATTACTATTTTTCTCAACACGTATTCCTCATCTCATTTCATTATTGTTGATTTGGAACATACTGACGATTGTGCATTATAACGGTGTATTGTCCTTTCTGTCACTTATTTAATGATTGAATTTCTTTCATAGTGGTGGTATGGCTGATAGTAAGGTAGACTTGTAGACATTTTTAGCTATTATTGATACCCTGATATGAATTAGAATGTGACACGCCCGTTTTCCGTTATTACTCACACCCACATTCGTCCTCAAAATTTTCATGCATTTTCATCTAAAATTCATCCAGGAGACAAGTCTCAATTTGAGTTCCAATTGGCTGATGCTTCGTTCAAGAGTGATTGGAATGAGCCACCATTTCAATCGACTAGTAATCTATCCATCAAGAGTGATCTGGATAAAACTCAGTTGAATTCAGACACTACTCAGTCCTCCAATAATATATGGGATAGAACGGAGTGTCAATCAGCAAGTGTTATATTCTTCAATAGCGTTTGGGATCAGCATCAGTTCCAATCGTCTGGTGCCACTGACATTGGCAGAAGTGTCTGGGTTGAGGATATAGATAATGGCCAAACTTCATCGTATACAGAATCAAAGACATTGAATGCGACAACTGAAAAAGGATCGTTATCCGAGTCTGTTAAACTTTGCACTAGGTCACTGGGTAATTTTCTTGTTTCTAAAGGTCAAGTTTGGCCCGTCTCGACGAAAAATCAGTCAACAGTGGCGTCAGAAGACAACGACTCATCATTGGCTTCTGTCTTTTGGCTGGCATTTTACTAATCGCCATAATAATCGGTATTGTGCTTGGTATTCTACTAAGCACATCGACGGCAACTACGAAAAGTAAATATATGCGCACTACAGTTTGATAAATAATTGAAGTTAATTTTGTATAGCGTCAACGGCGACAAGTGAGAATCTTTTTTTTTGTCTTAGTTTATGAAACACGATCTGAAGGTAATGTTAAACTGTATAGGGTAGAAATTTGCGCATCCTTCATTCCCTGCCTACCACAGAACGTGGCAGATGGCTTCAGCAGCCCTCACAGATCATGAAAAATGTTGATAGAAGGTCGCAAACAATATATCATGAGCAGCTTTTTACAATATTTTAATTACTTTTGACGTTTCTGGATGATTGAGTAAAAGGAGAGAGATAAAGAAATGTGTCCTACGATAAATAGAAGAAAACAATCGCCCTGTAATTAGCAACAATAGCTATATCGTATTTCATATTTGTTTTTGTGAATTATACGATGATATACATACTTTCATGAAGCAACTACAACTACTTCGGTGACAACTGACACAACTAGCACTACTCATACAAGCAGTACCAGCAGTACAAGCAGTTTAACTAGCACTACTAGCACAACCCCTACAACAAGCTCATCAAGCAGTACTAGTACAACTAGCTCAACTACCACCGGAACCACAACTACTACAACAAGCGTAACAAGCACGACAAGTGAGTGAAATCAAGTTTTTCTGTCTCATAAACAAGCAAACTTTTGTTCATTGATATACGAATGGCAGTTGTATGAGTGAAAGTATGTGTTGATGGGCCTAATCGCACTAACTCACATCCACACCCACTCCCTAAAATAAAGATAGAGTGCCATACCTAATCAAGGTCCGAAAAGTTGAAAACTCCGAGAGCGGGACCAAAAATAGAAAAGTCACCGGTACTTGGACTAGACTTAGGACTATTAGAAAATTGGCTTCGCACATTCCTAATTCTGAGCCATCGAAGATAATTTTCATAGCAGCCAAGATTTTCTCGCTAATTGACGTTTGTATAAAGTTATAGATGTTAGCAGCAATAGATGAGCCCTGATATGCAGTGCTGGGGCGAAAATAGCTTTTTGCACACATTCTTCAATTGAAACGACCTTTGATTGCGTTAAAAAAGACGCCATCAGTGTATGCAATTACAAAAACAAACATGTTTTTTTTTCTAGAGACGTTTTACTGGAAAATTGAAAATCGAAATTTGAACAATATTGTGGAATGACCAGTACTATCTAAATTCTTTCGAAGATTCGACAATAGCAAACATCATGTGGAATTTTATTGTCCGAAGCTCTAGCAGTGAAATACCACATGAAGTTTATTATTGTCAAAATTCTGCAAAAATTTAGATAGCACTGAAAATTCAACAATATTTTCCAATTCCTATTTTGAAATTCCTGTTGTTGATTTTCCGTCTCACTCTGTGCACTACAAGTAGAGTTCACTGTGATCATAGATTTTGACCACGATTACTTACGGTCGTGAGCTTAGCAGACTTATAATAGTCATGTGTCAACATATAATGCGTAAGTGCACACCTGGTATCATAGGCAAAGCCAATATATAATTTGTATCGGAGAGCGAAAGAAAATTCAATAAAGAATCATCGATTGAGACTACTATTCTACTGGAAAGTTTCACTTTTCTATCAAAGGACTACCATTGGAGCTTTGATAAGTGTCATTACCAAAGTTAAAACCAATTTTGCGTCTGGTACAATAACCAAAATGCTAAATACAATAATTTTTTGTAACTTTCGTTTCATATCGATCATAGATGTAGCCAGTCTACGTTTTTGACGATCAGTATCGGTGCCAATCTGAAAAAGTCATGGTGAATTGGTCAGACCTGTAAATGTCGGTAGACCACGGTTTACTAGCATATCCGTCCCCATTCTGACTCAATTGAATAAAAGATCTACACTATATAGATAAAGAAATATTACATTCATCCAACTTTTATACCATTAGTATTTCTAATTTAATCAAAAAATAGAATACTGTATAGCTGTAAACTATAGATTTACCAGTAAAGATTGGCCTTAAATTTAACCAGACAGACCGGCGCTGTTTCCATCTATAATATTGACCATTATAATCTCCAACGAATATATGATTGATTTGTGAATTTTAAGTCTATTGATATCGTAATAATCATCTATTCTAGGTACAACAACGACAACAACAACGACTACAAGTCAGGATTGATTTCATTTTCATACATAAATTTTAATTATTTCATGTAATATAGCTACTACAACGATGGTTCCACCAAATCTTCTCATGAATCCCGGCGCTGAATTATCTGTCCTAAGTGATTGGACACAAACTGGCTCGTCTTCTGTACTTCAAGACACGGGTGGTCTCCTCAATAGTGGCTACAATCAACGCACGGGAACTGCTTGTTTTGCAGGTGGTTATGGATCGGGTGGGACTCCATCAATCCTGTTTCAGAATGTAAATTTAATTAATGGACCTCAAAACTTTTCTACGGCACAAATTGATGCCGGAACACTGAGTGCTGAAGTATCATTTTATTATCAAACTTGGTACGATTATTGGCTTGCATACGATGATGCTCAAGTAACAATTACATTTCGCTCGGCTACCAACACTATATTAGGTACACAAACTGCAGGACCTCTCGATTGTACGCTCCATGCAAATTGGTGCTATAATATCAATCTTTACAGCATTCCATCCGGTACACGAAGTATTGACTACACGATGACATTTA
This sequence comes from Rotaria sp. Silwood2, assembly GCA_905329745.1. Lineage (NCBI taxonomy): Eukaryota > Metazoa > Rotifera > Eurotatoria > Philodinida > Philodinidae > Rotaria > Rotaria sp. Silwood2. Next base: position 12,031 of record CAJNSZ010002714.1, read on the forward strand.
TTCGCAACGCTGGTACCAATATCGATGCATACATTGATGATAATTCGTTGAGAGTTGTGTGAATGCTTATTTCTTAGATAGAAAGACTAAAGACTGCAATTGGTAAATAATATATGTGTGCGCGTGTCGGCTGAAACACGTTTGAGAGTCATTTTTGACCTTATGCAAGCAAGTAACTTATTTTGATCTAATATTTATTGCTGATAGCTGGAATAGGAACGAATCAGTCTTTTCAATTCTGGCGACTACTTCTGTGTCTCTTCCGAATATTCTTCACGCTATTGTAAAGATATACTGGTGTGCTAGATAAGAAAAAATGAGAATATATTCGATTTTTGTGGAATTCGCATATATTTGCCAAAAACAGGGTGTGGGTGTTGATCTTCTTCTCATCTACACCATACGAGTGACATGGGCAGTGTGAAATTTTAGCATTTCGAAGATGTTCGCATTTAGAATGACTGTTCTACAAATTCATTTGATTCATTTAACAGTTGTCACTGTAAGAACGTATTCGTAGTGCCAGATACATCTTTAATGCACAATTCACTTTCTCCTAATGATAATGTCTCTAAAATAGGAAACAGATGAAGAGGCAAATATAATCTTATTTTTCGTTTCATCGATTCAGCTGCCATATTAGTCTGCTATATATTATATTTATTCAATCATGCAGACAGCTACATGCACATCATCTTTACTCTTGACAAATTTTGACATATACTGTTGAGTTTCACTTAAACTTAGAATTCATTTAGTACACACTTCCAGAGGGGAAACGGTGTACTTGAAGTCGAGCAGTACCTACAAGTATAAAAGTTATTTCAAATAGCTTCAAGTTGATTAGAGTACATCGAAGCAGCACAGGAAGCATCTAAAATATGGAGAAGTACTTCCAAATAGATATAAATTACTATAAAATCGCTTGATGTATCTTTAAAAGTATCAATAAGTAATCTCAAGTACGTCTGAAGTATCGCAAAGTACGTCAAAGTAGTTGAAGTATCTCCAAAGAATGGAAAAGTCACTAAAAGAAACAAATCGAAGGTAGTCAAATATGAAAGATGACTTTATTGTTTTGCTAAACAACGAACAGCTCTCAGTAATAGGGAAATATACCCAAAACCATTGTGTATGTATCAATCTGTAGTAATTGTTTGCTGCATAGTAGACGATAAAAAATCATTCGCCAGTTTGGATTTTCACCCTACTACAAATATCACACTGGTTTTCTTCGAAAGACTTGATTTTCCTATCCATTTGGTTTCGAGATACGGCATTCTCAACACCATATTAAATTTTTCAACTATTTTTATTATCTCGAAATCATTAGATTTCGTTCAACTTAATATTTCCGCATCACAAGGGTGTCAGTGTGGGGTGTCGGTGTGGGGTGTGGGTGTGGGTGTGCGGGGTGTGGGTGTGGGTGTGCGGGGTGTGGGTGTGGGTGTGGGTGTGGGTAGGTGTAGAGCTAGTTTTTACGACACCGACATCCTTGTAAACCCTGAAAAAAGCTTCTTAGAAAAGTCTCTGATGCATGATTTGATGTGTCTTCATATGCTCCTTCTCACGGTGAAAACCGCAGGTCTCTATCATGTTTCTATGAGGAGTTATTCAAAATATACTCAGGGGTCTTCTAATTTAAAATGGATAATAGTGTTATTCGAGAAGTTTTTCATGAACAATTGAGCAATGATGATGAAGAACAACAAATATGGTGTATTGTTCAATATTTCAATCAATTCCAAATATTCGATTCTATACTTTATGTCGTTCACTTTACGATACTATATTCTATGAATTTCCTTTATACTTTGATTATAATAGTGACAACAACTGGAGCACATTCCAAAGCTTATCATCAACAAATATATGAAAATCATTTACGACAACAAACATTGAATTATTATCTTGACTAGCGGAGGTACCCGATGGTAGTCATTATAATTTTATAATATATACTTGACATATTAGAAAAAGACGTCACTATGAGCTCCT
>CAJNSZ010002715.1:0-14023 GCA_905329745.1 Rotaria sp. Silwood2
ATTTAACGAATATTTAATCAATAAAAACGTTTGTAATCCTAAAAAATTTTCTGGTCATACAACAAGAAAACCTAAATGAGATGTAGCGACAAATATGATCAATCGATAGATTAATTTGATCATTGTAAAGTTAGAAAATTGAATAATAATAACTCCGATTCAATTTAGACTATAACTCTCCGAGTTAAGATGTATAACTCGGTTCTGATAAGAAAATATTGTAGACGTCCTATCCTAATGGCTAGACAGTCGTCTGATCAATTAGAAGTCTGGAATCATCAAACTGGATCTAATAAAACTGTTTTTGTCTTCGATAATCATGCCATTAATCTTGATACATACATCAGTCGTATTGATATTTATTTCTTATTTAAGATATGTATGAAATTTTCTATTTAGATTGAAAATGATAAATGTACACAGAATTACCTGCACGAGATCATTCATATACTATTCTGAATTTAAAAGAAGATGATGAAGTTTCATTTCATGTTCAACCTCTCAATGTAGTTCATTCAAGTGAGTCAAGTCGACCAATAGATGTAGTTATCATTGAAGATCATATGGGTACACATTCTTCTAGTTTCATTATCGATTTACAAATCGAAGTGTAAGTTTTCCAGTCCTTCTTACTCTTAATAATTAGGATCAAAGATTAATGGCATGATATCGAAGACAAAAACAGTTGTATGAGATCCAGTTTGATGATTCCAGACTTCTAATTGATCAGACGACTGTCAAGTCATTAGGATAGGACGTCTACAATATTTTCTTATCAGAACCGAATTATACATCTTAACTCGGAGAGTTATGGTCTAAATTGAATCGGAGTTATTATTATTCAATTTTCTACCTATACAATGATCAAATTAATCTATCGATTGATCATATTTGTCGCTACATCTCATTTAGGTTTTCTTGTTGTATGGCCAGAAAAGTTTTTAGGATTACAAACGTTTTTATTGATTAAATATTCGTTAAATATGGTTACATTCATGTACTCGCTTATCCGTACAAAATATGAGTAAATCTGTGATAAATTGCAATGTTGAATGATTATGTGATAACATTATTTGATCAAATTAAGGATGAATGAATTCAGTTTTTATTTGGATCTGATATTCGCTGTTCGATAAATTCTGATCTATTTTTATAAATGACACTTCTAGATTTAAACACTCTTGTTCGATTACTAAAATGTAGATCTGAACTAATTGATCTCTAGATAAAATACTATGACATGTTTCTACTTAATCAAATAATCTGATCCTTGTTCCTCGCTAGAGACGAACAGGATCAAGAAAATTTGTTTTTCAAAATTTATTCGTATTGAATACAATAATCGGTTTTTGATTGATTCAATCGACTTATCTCTTCTGACCATTCCTCTTCGTCTTAGGCTAATTTTTTATTACTCATCTCGATTTTACAGACTTCTATTCTTTACAGGTTTAGTCTTCGATATTTGATCTAGTCAAATCGATAATCATCATCAACGACAATTCTAAACTTTACTTTTTCTTCTGCATAAAATACTTACATCAATAGGAATACCATTCTCATACCATTTAACAGATGCCTTTTAGATCATTAATACAACACTCAAGTATAGTTTGTTTCGTTCGAAATACTTCCATTTTATCTAGCAATTCTTTATAAAAATTATATAATGGTTTAGCAGCCAAAAACACTAATAAATAATCAGTTGCAATTTCTAAATTATCATAAATACTTACATGTTACTTCAAGCCATGCAGATGTTTCAATATCATTGACACGACAAACATATTTTCTTGAATCATCAGGATGTAATTTATCAATAGTTAATATTTGTCTAAACGAAAAGATTTTCGTTCAAGTTTAAATTTTAGATTTGACTTACTTAGCTCGACTTAAATCAAAATGATATTTTAAACCATAAAATATTTCAACTTTATTTTTAAGTCTTAAATAAAACTATTAATTTCCTATTGAAATTGAATGTATCAAACCTACCATCATATTCGTCTACTTCATTTATGAAATGTATATTGAAATGTTATTTTTCCATCTTCTTCTTTACATTTAAGATCTTTAATAGTTCAATAAATAATTCACCTTCATATTGATCTAAACATTGAATTATATGATCAATTTCAATTTTTTATGCTTGTATATGATCAAATCCGAACACACTATCATTCATTACAATAAAACATGAATAATATATCGATCTGTGACCATTTCGAAGCAATAATTTAGATATTGATATTCCATAATGCATGTATTGTTCAACTTTTCTGGTCGTTTAACTATATGTAAAGTTGACCAATTAAATATAACAACAGCTAATGATAGTTAATGTACTTTGGCATCTCGTCTAACTTGAAATAAATTTTCTTGATCAACATGTTGAAATTATGGTCTTTGATCATCCATTACACTCGAACGACATGGACCAGGTGCACTTTCATCATCATCACCTACGACCACCATCACCCGTTTGAGGTATAGAGATGCACAACAACAACTAAAAATAAAAAATACACTCAAGTTCTGATCCTAATTTAAATATTACTACAAATAATTGAATGTTGTTTTTGAAAATATTTCTAACTAAGTTTCTATTTAAAAGTTCAATTGGTTTCTATACATTATCTTTTCGAGTTCATCGATGCGAATTTGTAAAGCTGAAAGAAATAGAAAAAAAATGAATAAGATTAAAAGACGAAAATAATAATTCAACTAATCATGCAAAACCATTCTGATCTATTACTATTATTATTCTATATTTAACTATTAGTTTTCCATATTTACAAACGAGTTTTAGATTTATTTGTTCTCTTTTTCTTCTTCATATTCAAGTTTTCTCTTTTGTTCTTCGTGTATATCACGAAAATCTGCTGTATTATCTTTCTTCGATATATATATGAACAAGGAATTATTGAATATAATGTTCTAATCTAATATTTGTTTTTATAGCTCTAACATAAAGATGAAATTTTTCTTGAACAATCTCTATGTTCATTTTGTAATGTAATATCATTGTGTGAATCATCAGTTTGACGACATTTTGAAATAAATAAAGTAGTAATACTTGTTGTTGTATTAATTTCTGTTTTAAACTTAACATCTTTAGCTATTTCAACTTTTCCTTTATATCAAAACATTTTAAGAAATAGATGTCCATCAATAACAATATCAGTAAATGTCGATTGTTCTGAAGTATTCCTAGTTTATTTATAAGTACTAATTTATAATAACTAATACTAATTTAATTACCTTCTTTCGCATTCGTAATTTCTGATTTTTCAACAAAAAAAACGATGCAAGTGGTTCTGTATGTGTTTCAAGCGGTTCACGTACTTTATGTTGATGTGGCTTTGATGCATCTTGGTAATCATGCTTTAGGATTAATTGACATGCTTTATAAATTTACTTAATTGACATTCTACTATTATATCAAGTTTTGCTTGTGATACACGTTTAACTTTATCAGCTGGTTTAGAATGACGAAAACCATCTGCTTTACATCCGGATTCTTCAATTAAATAGATTCAAAATAAAAAATATTATATGTTACAATTAAATTGATTTTACTCTCAATAGAAGGTACACACTGATCATCTTCTACAACATTAGTTGCAGGTAATGTTTCTATTGTTGGTATTGCTATAAAGTAGAGCTTTGATGAATATTTAAATTATTAGAAGAATTTGAAATTATTACCTGTTTGAATTTTTTCTTGTTCAAGTGCTTGTTTTCGTTGATCTTTTTTACTTGATTCTTCATTAGTTTTTGGAGCTGTTTTTGTAGGTGATTTTCTTACATGTTTTGCTTTACCACGTTTATCTATTTGAAAAGAAAATTATTTGTTTTTCTTTTAGACGAACAAAATGGGACTCGCTCGATGTATTAGGAAAGAGATGATCTATGTTCGGAATATTCTTATCTGATTATTCAATGGTTTCAATAAATATTGTATATATGTATGATGTAATAATTATTAAGAGTTACAGAATGAAATTGAAACTATGATCATGACTAACTGACATCATTTTATTTACTCTAGACACTATAGAATGAGTATTATATATAGGAATTGACATATGTCTGTCTGTGTATCTTGAATATGACTTACACTAACAGCAATATGTAGTTTGAATCAACAACAATAATAAAATTCTCCAATGTGGTTTCATTGACAGAATAGTTCGGTATTAAAATAAAAGAATGTGTGAATAACTACTTGTTGAAAGTTAAACTCATGAATGCATCGTCTTGATATATGATCTCAATTCTGAATTATTATCATTTATGCAATATGTTATATTTAGATATGAAGTCAAATCGTTTATTTCTAAATAAAGATACTTGCTCTGATCTACTGAATCAGATGACACAATACTTTTCTCTTCCTTTGAATCTTGAGATCATTTTCTATTTGATTGTCAAAGGTATTTATGATGCGACAGTTTCTTAATATAGTTCATAATCAATTAAATAAGTTTAATATATGAGATAATATTCGTATGTTTAAAGTGTGATGGATGTTACTTGTTTACATGAAAAGACAATATAGATTTACCTTTAACAATTACATGAACTGTTTGTGTTGATTCACCAGCTTCATTCCATGTTTCACACGTCCAATCATCAGTATCTTCCATTTAACGATCAGAAATTGTTAGTTCAGTTGTTGTATCATCATATTCTTGTACATAATCCTAGTATAGAAAACATTTATATTATTCCTTGGAAACAACATATGTGTGTTGAAGAACTGGTACCGATTCAACCAAAACAAAATGAGTGTTTACTATGATGACCTATTAAGTAATTAAGCATACATCTGATTGTTTCATTTATTTTTTTATTGAAAAATCATGTAATTTCAGATACTGATAAGCCAGTTACTTTACATTGATTTTGTACTTTATCACCATCACTAGATGTCTAGAAATACAAGAAAATACAAAGAGTAATTGTAGGAAAAAAAATAAATAGAATAGATGACATACCACTTCCTTTGATTTATCCCCAAAAGCAGGTGCTGTCATTTTACCACCAATTGTTTTTGTTGGCTTAGGTTTTTGTTCATCTTAGTCTTTCCTACAGAGAAGAAAACAAAGAACTGTAAGAATAATTAATAAATAATGATCTTCTTACGACGATTCAGCATCAGCATCGACTATTAAATTAACTAATGCTTGAGAATTATCAAGGTTATTTGTAGCTAATATTTTATAAACACTTGTATCCGTTGAAGCAGCATTCTAAGTAAAGAACAATGAATTCATTTTGTTGTAATTAATGTTAAAAAAACTTACTAAAATTTCAAGAATATATAGCCTGATTAAGTTATTCTTGATAGTTTCGTTCAGTTTGCTGTATTTAAACAGAACCTCAGGTATTTCTTATTTTGATATAGTTGGATAGAGCATCGATTAGTCCACCAAACTATATAGTTTTTATTTTATTTATTTTGCGCCTTGTTCAAAAAATTAATAAATTCCGAGGAGCCCTGGAACGTAACTTTTGCACGCTCATATTCCAGTTCGACTAAACTCATTAATGATGGAAACTATTTTAAATGAAATCGATTCATCAAATTTCCTTATTCGAAAAATATTAAACAAAACGGATTCGAAATTGAGGAGAAAACTGAATTTTGCTGTTAAAATTTGATCAACATTTGCACTTATGAAAAACCAGATTATAGTGGTTTCCGTAAAAGTTCATCTATAGGACTGGACGTAAATCAAACCAAAATGATATAAATCGGTAGAGAAATTAACGCTCTATTCAGCTATATATCAACCACAAAAGGTTTATATACTTAAACAGCCAAAACTTCTTTGAAGAAAAGTTAAAAACCATATATGAAGAAAAATTCAGGAACTTATTTCTCAGAAAAGTCGCCCAAGTTTATAGTAGAGATAAAGTATAAGCCCAATGAAAAATATATAGTTCGGTAGAATAAAGAACGGTCTATTATTCTATATAAAAATAAAAAGTTTTAGCACTCCAGATAATAGTAAAAATAATTAGCTGTGAGACGATCGGAAAATTGCTGGATGCAAAAATCGCTGATGACTGCTTTTCGCAACGCATCAAATGCTGGCCAAGATTCAAAGTAAACAAAATGAAAATTATATGATCCGATGGAGTAATCAATGCTCTATCCAACTATATCAAAATAAGAAATATCCAAGGTTTTGTTAAAATACAGCGAACTGAACAAAACCATTCACATTAATGTAATCAACCTGTATTTCTCAGAAAAGTCAACAAGTTTATTACAAAGATAAAGAATAAGTCCAATGAAAAATATATAATTTGGTAGAGAAACGAACAATCTATTAAACTATATAAAAATAAAAGTTTCAGTATCTCGGCAAAAAGCAGTCATCGAAAAAAAATACCTCAGAAATGGCCTGAAAATTGCTGGATAAAAAATCTTTTTTCGACTTCTTTTCGAAATGTATCAAATTTAAGGACAAGATTCAAAATAAACAAAATAAAAACTACATAGTTCGGTAGAGTAATCGATGCTCCATCCAACTACATCAAAATAAGAAATACTTGAGGTTTTGGATAAATGCAGCAAATTGAACAAAACTCTCAAAAATAATGTTATCAAGCTGTATAAATATGTATCTTCATATTCTTTTGTTTTACTGATTTTATATTTATTAATTGTTTCTTTAATTTCTGTTTTATCTTTTTTTCATTTGATTTTTGGTTTTGGTTTTAATTTGGATTTTCCTTTACAACGACATTCAATTTCAATTGATTTCTATTTTGTATCTTTGGTGGTTTTAGGTTTTTCAAATGCTGAATATATTTTATCGAATTGTTCTAAATTATCTTTATCACCTATGCAAAAAAAAACAAATCATTTTAATTAAAATCTATGTGAATTATTAGATAATATACAAGCAATTTTGATAACAACATTAGATACAGCTATATGAAGTTCATTTGATAATGTACATTCATTATCCGATGAAGCTAAATTCTATACAAAAGAAAATTTGATTTAATAAATACAGAAAAATAAACAAAGAAATTTTTAAACCTTTATATCGAATGAAATTCTATATTAATTTCATCCTTCTCGATCAATATATCTAATAACTTGATCAACATTAAGTAATTCTTTTTTATCTTTAGTCTCGATATAGTAATGGATTTGTCTCAGCAGTACTGTCAATTTGAACAACAATAGCTGTTTTAACATCTTATTTGATTGTTGGTTTAGAACAAAATGAATGAACAAGATCATCTGATAAGCTAATAAATGAAAAAAAATAAACAAGTTCAACTTACCAAAAAAAATAAAAAACTAAAATAAAATGATAAATTTGTCTTTGCTTAGATAAACAATCTCTTTTTGATAAATTTTCTATTTGACTTTCATCTTTATTTGATATTCATGTTTGCACTAAATATTTCCAATTAACAATAGGTAAATCATTTATATCTTCATAAATATTATTTAAACGATTTCCTAAAATGAATCTTTCATAAGATTGACTACTACGTAAATGCAATGAAATTGAAGGTGAAATAAGTTTTGAATTAAATTGAATTAAATAACTTTTATCAATCAATAATAGGTAAACTAGACTATCATCTTGCTAAACATAATTCTAATGTTCTTTTATGTTGGACATTAAAATAGTATTGAAATGTTGAATGAAATGATAAATGAATTCTTTTTTCAAATTCTGTTAAAACGAAATGAACGATCTGATTCAACTTGAACAAAATATAAATTTATTTGAACAGATAAATCACTAGAATGATTTGTCATTCTAAAACCTATTCGAGAAAATAATTCAATATTCAATAGAAGAAATAAATATAAATAAACAAACCAGCTATATTTTAATCAGTTGGAACTTGAAATAAATGACGATGAATTTGACTAGCTTTAAATATTTGAGAATTAAATTCGAAAGAATAAATTTGAGCATTCACACTTCAAAGAAAAAACAAAAGAAGTAAAATAGAATTCATATTCTAATTCCAATTGCTGCTACCTAATTGATTTTATAATTGTTATTGGAAAACGAGTCAAAGCTTTAATGAATTTATATAAGACCAGCACCAGCAGAAAATTCATCATCTAATTTTTGTGCTGCATTCATTAATTCATGACAAATTAATGATGGACTATATTCAATTTATTCTTGTTTTAATGCACTTAATAAAAGAACTACACAAATAAGAACAATAAATCATTTTTTTTTCTAAATAAGATTCGATCGTTACCAATACAACCAGCAGCATTTGGTGATGCCATTGATGTTCCATTCATTAATTGTCTTTTATATAAACTAAATTGAGGAATACTAAAAGAAAACTTTCTTTTACTAAATTGAAAACAAAAATAAATAAACCTTGTAATAGCAGCGCCAGGTACACTAACACAAACTCCTAACCATCCATCAGTACATAGATCACGCGAATGGTGAAGTGAATAGTACTGTGCGACCTGTACATTCTCTTAATGCATATTTGTGTACTAACTATATGTGCTATCTCTCTACGCGTATATATAGGTCCTTTTTTCCTCTCTCTTCTCTTCTTTATTTCTTGTGCAATATCTATCTATTTTCTGTTTCGTACACATGTCGAACATTTCTTTCCTTCATCATTAAAATCTCGAAATTCATATTTGATTTTTCGTTCTATCTCTTTCTCTTATTGCGCAGTTGGAAAAGAAGATGTCTGACCAACTTCATTTGCTCCACTTAATGTTTAAACTAAGTTCACGTGAAAGAATGTACCCAGAGTATCTTTTTCGTTTTTGTTTTCCCTCTATATATATGTGGACATCCAGGGAAGAAATCTTTCTCACCAAATAATTAATTCCGACAAGAAATGAAATTCACCTCAAACAGCGATATTGCTATAGAAATAGATCTTGATACTAAAATTGTTTAAAAACAATTAATTCTATTACAGGTATGAGAAAAAGATTAACAACAATAAAGATTAATGACATTTGCACAAAAAAAAAATTTTACAAGAGTTATCATAATTGTAAAAAATTCTGTCAGCTTTATTTCTGAATTAAAAGCACACCCTCGAGTCCACGGGCATCATTTCCAATGAATAATCATAGTGTTTTTTGTCAAGAGAGAACAAAAATATACGATGACATTATTGTTTGATAAATGTTCTATAACCGTTAAATGCACAATTGATGTCAAAGTCATACGATGAGCAGCATTTCTTTCCAAAGCAAAAGTCAAAATCGACAAACAAAGATGCTCTTTCTACAACCATTTCACAGCTTCTATCAGCGATAGTTTTCCATAAGTCATGCATAAATACACGTATTGAACTCAACTATGATACAATTGAAAGTAAATGAAAAGCATTGATCGCTTTGGAAGCACATAAAAGAAGAATGAAAACAGAATGAATAATTGTTACAAATGAAAGGCAATAGTTCAAAGAATAGACTATATTCAAAAGAGTTGTGACGATGAAGAGTCGATCGATCTATATGAATAGGTCTATTGTAATAGGACAAGTGCAAGATTTCAATATAATTAGATAATGCCACATGAGATAAAGAGGATATGAATGATGGCAAAGTCTGATCTGATGCATTTAACGTACGAAGAAATGAGTGATCGATTGACGTCATTTTTTGAGAAGGGATTTCGAACGAGTGTACGTTGTCCATCCATCTATATGGAATAGATTCGTGAAAGAATTCATCAAATGTTCATGAAAGAGTATACCACATATGATCATAGTATTGACACTCTCGCTTCTGCAAATATAAACAATATATTAACACATTGTTTGATGAAACTCAAATTAGCAAGAAAAGACGAAAAATTTCATTCTCATTCATATCTTATCTTCCAGCAAAAGGCAAAGAAATCTAATTGAACGATAACTTACAAAAGAATTACCATCAATGAGCCAATGTGATTTGTCAGGCCGTTGACTAGCAAACGTTGCACTGATTATTTTTCGTAGATGAAAACAATTATCATGTGTTATATATTGTATCACTTTGATATATTCAGAACAATTGATACAGTGAAAAAAGAAATGAACATCAACATGACGATGATCAAAAAAAAGTGATGATGAACCAATACAATCTAAACCACTAATATTAATAAAAAGTGATGCATTAGCACGTTCAAGAATAGGCATTACACTTGACGATGACAATATTTCAAAAAGTATCCATTCATTTGTTCATATTGAGAAAAATTTTGCATAACAGTAAATGTATGGAAATTAATCGTTCATATCGATAGATTAGACACCAAGGGGGAAACGGCGGACTTTTGGACTTGAAGTTACTTTAAGCTACTTCAAGTTACTTTTAGCTACTTGAAGTAGCTTACTTTGAAGTACTTTTCAACTTCAAATTTATCTGAAATTATTTGAAGTTACTTTAAGCTACTTGTTCCCACTTTGGGCTACTTGGGTGGTACTTTGAGCTACTTCAAGTAGTCTACTTGGGCGTACTTTGGCGTACTTTTCTACTTGAAGTTCGCCGTTTCCTCCTTGTTAGACACTGATACAAGAGAATCAGTATTAGAATCACTCTTACCTATTTCTGTGTGCAATTGATGTAACGTGTCATAGAGTGCTTCTTTCGATATAAGACGCAACAAAACATCCACACTGAACAAAGAAAGATGCAGATAAATGAAAGAAACTTTCTCAGTAGTAATGAGCGAATATGTCCCATAATAATTCATGGCTAAGTCTAGAGGTCGAAGTGCAGGTAAGTGAATAAGAAGAACGTTATTTATTGAGATGACCATGTTGCCTGGTGGACAATCGGATTTTATCGAAAAATCATTCTAAAAAACAACAGTATAGAAATATCGATCCATTACGAATGAAAATACTATTTTATTTGTTAGATTCAAAGTAATAGTACTTTAATTGAAAAAAAAAAGAACAAAAAAGTGAAGGTTCTATTCAACGAAACTCTTTGTCTTTATTAGCAATTAATGGTACATCTGCTGAAAGTTTTCTGATACATAGGGACATTTTTCTGAACCATTTGTTGTAACTAATGCAAATCTGCAGACTCTCGAAACAATTCTCATTCTATTATAGATGATTATCGTTGAACGAAACCAATCTTCTATAATATTTTATTTCGCGAAGATTTCTAATACTTTTTTAACTTTGAAAACAAATGTGATCGCAATAGTTGTTCAAACAAGATACTTTTCGAATATATTTCGAACTATCAGAGATATTTCACAAGTTTCACAATGAAAATTGTTAAAAAGTTAGAAATAAGCTGTCAAATACTTTCATAGGATTATTTCAGAAGTCTTTCATATTGTATGAAAAACTATTTTATATTTCAAACGTATTGGTAAAACAATAAGGTTTAGTATTTTAGTTACATAAATTACAGGTTGATTACGTTATTCTTAATATTTTTGGTTAGCTCGCTGGATTTGTCCGATATTTGAAAAATTCCATATTTTGATATAAATGGATAGAGCATTAATTACTCTATCGAAATATATAACTTTCATTTTGTTCATCTTACATCTTGTCAAGAAAATTGTTCAATTTCGAAAATCGGTCGAATATGAATTTTCCTTGCAATAGTTTTGAGATCACTTTTCAGTTGATGATTTAAATAATTATCATATATTCAGATATTGAAATTTCCTTGTTCCTGTACAGATAAATAAAACATTCATTTCTCTATCAGAGTTATAAATGTGTGAGACCAGTTCTGATCTTGGATCCAACCATTGGGACCAAGACTAGGACCAAAATTAGAAACTCTAATGTGTTTTTAACTCTGATATTTTCCAAGTAAAATTTCTCGTACATCATGAATCAGTTTATTCTTTCGATATTAACCTCGTGTAATAGAAGAAAAACATGTATTAATAGAGGCGACAATATACACCTTTACCCTGATTAATATTAAAGAGTCATAAGTGTAATACATATATATCGGTAACACTTTGAAAAATTTTGTTTTTAAAGAAACAAAGTTATTTTGGTGTCACTTTAGAAGTTTCGTTAAATAATGATCTAATAGGTAGTTAAGTTTGTGGTGTGGATTCATTTGGTTTTGAGCATGTGATTGAATGTTCTTTCATAACATTTGTACCATCAGATGGTGTCCATGCTAATACTGATTTTTCATCATCGTAGAGGATAAAATCTTGACTAATATTATTGATCAAAATTTCGCGATATTGATCCCAATACGTGCTTTTAGCATCGAAAGGCTTCACGAGAAATAAACATTGATCATTGTTGATACAAAATTTTCTACTTCTGATTTAGTGAATGCTTTTTTCGTCATTAGAATAGACATCAACAAGATATTAATTATACAAAGACACGTTTTATAAAAATCATAATTAAAATTGTGAAAAGATAGGAAGGACTAAATGAAATAGACATTCGTTGCTCTGATAGGGTTGAAAGAACAAAAAAACAATCACAGTTCATTTGTCCTCTAAATATTGTTTACCAATGGAAGGAAAATAGATTTCTTGCCTCCAAGTTAGAATTGCACTACATTTATGAGTTATGGACTCCTAAAAGCTGAGATCGAAGCTATATGAACTGGAACCGGAACCAATAAAAGTTGGTTCTGCACATTCATAATCGGATCATATGCTTCACATTAGATTCACCACTCAAATTTCGCACAAATGTGATCATTCTAAGATGAAGAACAGGGATGGATTCACTAGAAAAATTGGCTCCAGAATTATTTTTTGATTCGAAATTCCATCTCTCATTAGGAAATCTGATATTTAAAATGTCGCCTTGACGAGTTTTCAATGAGTCAATCTCTAAAATAACTCAAGGTTCACAGTATAGACCTTTCAGAACTTTTCATGATTGCAATTAAAATACCAGCTTTCATAACAAAAAAATTCTCAAGTTGATGGTCTTATTCATTACTCTATGTGAGACGAACGGGACTTCAAATTAAAAAGAATCTTATAGGGCCAATTTGGACAAGAAATCTGACCCTGTCCTTTTGACATGAGCTTTTCCAAAATAATTTTTTTCGTTTATTTCTTGACAATATTTCGCTTGTCATAGCATCAGATTTTTTTCCATTGATATATAGGCAAAGAATTCTGGTTTTTCTATAGATTCTTATAATCATATTCTAATTTATTGGAAGTTTTTGCTGCAAAATTTTTGCAAAAATTATGAGAAATCTGGCTTATTGTAAATGTTGAAAATGAGATAATTCCAACAGTAAGATTTAATTATCTTCCAAATTCATATCAGCTTTGTTTAATATTTTACACACGTTTAAATTAGTTGACCCTCTAGGGTCTAGAAGGATCTTCAAGGTTAAAGAATTTTGTATCGAGATGATATGAGTATGAAAAAGTTTCATTTCATTGGTTCTTAAAATCTATTAATTTTTAGCTCAAGAAGGGTGATAAACCAAATGAAAATGATATAGTTCCCTAGAGTAATCAATGGCTTATCTAACCATATCAAAATAATCAAATTTCCGGCCTTTGCACAAATCCAGCAAACTAAACAAACCTACAAAAAATAACACAATCAATCTATATATTGGTAGTTTAATGTGAATTGGATTCAATTAAGCAAACAAAGAAAGTCTTTCGAAATAGTTTCGAGCAATTCCAAGCTCGATTTAGACAAATCATTTTTTCAATATTCGAGTTCGAATCAAGAAAAACTAACTTATTTATCTGTTGAATTTGATTGCCATCTTTGGTATTTATTCTCTAATTTTTTTGTCTGAGGAGTCTATTTTGCGATGATATTCTTAGGGTGTGGCTGTGGGTGTGGATGATAAGAAATAGATCTTCACCCACACCCCCACGCCTACACCCACACCCCCCCACACCCCCACCCACACCCCCCCCCCCCCCCCCCCCCCCCCCACCCCCACCCCCCCCCCCCCCCCCCCCCCCCCCCCCCCCCCCCACCCCCCCCCCCCCCCCCACACCCCCCCCCCCACACCCACACCCACCCCCACACCCCCACCCACACCCACACCCTCCCA
>CAJNSZ010002716.1:0-14020 GCA_905329745.1 Rotaria sp. Silwood2
AACTATTCGTTCTTTCGAGAAAAAACGCATAAAAAAGACCAACGTTGTAACGCATTTCGAAAAACACTCGTTTTTCAATAAAAGAAGGCTAAAAACGCATTTGAATGCATAACGAACAAACGCGTCCAAACGCATAAAACTAAATGCATTCAAACAGCGTTTTTAAGTTGCGTTTTAATTTGAAAAAACGCGTTCAAAATATAAAAGATGCGTTTAAACGCGTTGAACTTAAAAAAGGATGCGTTGAAACGCAAAAATAGCGTTTTTTCCTAAAAGTTTGCGTTGGAACGCATTTTTATCCAAATTTTTTTTTCATCGGTCATAGACAAATCCATCTTAGATTCTGGATTTGCACATCACTTACTATTCGCTACTAAGCATGTGTCTTAATTTAAGCTCGAGACTTAATGAAAGAAAATTAAGTTTTTCCTGTGGTGATTTTTCTCACAACTATGTTTAATAAAATGAGTTCCCCATTCAACATTGTATTCTAAAACTCAATCAAACTTTGACAGAATGTTCTTCTAGCTTTCTTCTATCATCTGTATTAGCGCAGATTAGTGGAAATGCTTTTGCATCATACGACAGCTTTTTCAAAATAAAAAGAGGGAGGATGGTTAAATCTGCTGAATTGATCAGAAATATTCTGATTCTTGACGTTTTTCCTGATGACTTCCCAACATTCTGATTTATCTAATTTTAATATTTTGTAACAATTCATTTGCTGCAATTAAAAAGCAAACAATCAGTAAATCATGAGATGATCCCTGTGACCAAGCGATGTTTGACTCTGTTAACTCATGATAAAATAAAACTATTCGAGAAGTCGCTCCAAGATTTTCCAGCGAAATATTTCAGTGAAACTTCAGCTTTCTTATTATTTTGTGCCGTTTGTTTTAACTTAATATCAAGACATCAAACTCCCTATAAAGGGCAGGAAGTCGATTAGAAAACGTCCGGAAAGCTGAACATTCTGAAGAAAATACTAGAAACAACGCTCACCAGCGATTAACTTAATTTCTTTATTAGTGGACATTGTACATGCATCAAAAGTGATCCACACACATAAGAACTATATCTCCTGCTTTTATCTTTTGAATGATTTCGGGTTTATTTTTTTCTTGACTTGCTGAAATGAGAGTTACTATATCAAAAGACGCAAGATCATTTTGTTTCAATTTTCAAATATTGATTTATTTCTGAAATTAGTATTGAGACAAGCTACATGACTTTTGAGGTTTTGGATCTGCCCATCCATAGATTCCAACTTTCTAGTTCTACACTTAAACACTCATTAAGACCCGTCTTTCAAAAATTCTCACACTGTAAGGTTGGTAGATGCTCTCTCCTAACGATAGATTAACAGAAATACTTTTATTTTGAACTGATAATAGTAAAAAAGTATAAGTTCCACATTGTGACTCAGTGACGGGTTACATTTTTTTCCCTTGTTGCTGTTTTCATTGTCTTTCCCCCAAACTCAGTAGTGGATGCTAGATTCTGCGCTCCTAATGGATTGCTCATTTCAATTAAAGATAGAAAAACAGTAACTGGTAAACAGAGAAAAACCGAATCGTGGATAAGTTATCGCAATCCATTGATGACGAGCGAACGAAAACAAAACTGTTATGGACGACAAAGGATGGTTCCTAACATTGGATGACATTATATTATTATCTTATTACTCATTTCTACGTATTTAATGCATAAAAGGATTTTCTCCTCCTTCAAATTTGTCGATTCAAGTTAACTTTTGCACTACGAATCCAATTCAACATCTAAGTAGTAAATGATACACAACTGCTCTCATCTACGTTCAGCAACAACCAGCACTCAACCTGTATTGACTTCGATTATTTGATGAAACCAGATTTCACATTACTTCAGCATCATTGCAATCCATTGATTTATTTGATTGAGCGTTCTAGGTAAAAGAATACATTTTGATAACTCTTATGGATTTGAATTGACATTGAATTTTTGCATTCGATGATTTCCCCAATCGACGACATAGAGATTGACGTGTCGATCGAATGACAAACCGATGGGCTCATTGAGTTGGTTCGATTGTTTTCCTCTACCGTTTCCACCAACAATGACACTTCCCTGTGTGGCTCCTTTGGGCCAACGCATGATTCGATCATTCCCTCTATCAGCCACATAGAGAGTGCCCAATTGATCGACAACGACTCCTTCAGGATAATACAATTGTGTAAGACCATTTCCTTCTCCTTGACCACCAGCCACGACAATGCCTTGTTTTGCACCTTCCACCCATTTCATCACACGATGATTTCTCCAATCAGACACGTACACTGAATGATCTCGATCGACGAATACGTATTGTGGAGAAGAGAGTTGATCGAGACGATTTCCACTTCCATTGCCACCTGCAACCACTGTTCCTTGAGATTCTCCTCTTCGATATCGTCTCACTTCATTTTCTCCATAGTCAGTGACATAGAGAGATCCATTCTCGTCCATTGTCAAACTCACACAATCGATGTTCGAGATGATCGTTTCTCCACTTGTCCCATTTCGACGAGGCCATCGAACCACTCTTTTATTCGAATAATCGCAGATGATGAGACTATCTCTCTCTTTGTCGACAATCACATCTTGTGGGCTATACAACTGATGGGCCCCACTTCCTTGCCCATTTCCACCGGCAACCACTTGGCCACTCGTCGCACCCCATTTCCATTCCACAATACGATGATTCCACTGATCAGCGACATAGACAGTTTGATCATCATCAACATACAAACCCAATGAGTTAGAGAGTTGATTGATTCCATTGCCTTGTCGATTTCCTCCAGCCACAGTGATACCATTCTGTGCCCATTGGGCATTGATGGGAATATTAGGAATTGCTACAACAAACGAGACATAGAATCATCGTTAAATAGATCCTCTTCGTAAGAGAAAGGGTTGCGCAAAAGAAAAATTCTTCTTCGAAAGGGAATCCGTTACAAAAGAGGAGAATTATCTCTCCTCTAACAATATCTGAACCATAAAGAAGGTTCTCCTCGCAGAGATAAAGTCACATCGGATGAGTCCTTATCAAACATCTATGAAAAGTTTTTTCTTTGTCGTTTGACATTAAAAATAAAAATGATCGTATTTTCAAACGATTTGTGTAAGTTTTATCTAAGATCTTTTGTCTTATAAGAAAATCTAAGGATCTCAGCAGGAATGTGTTCTAGACTTCTACGTGGTTATATCTCAGTAAAGCCTATAACGAACTAACAGAGCTCTATAGGAAACCTTGAGACTTCCGGAAGAAGTTCTCAGCATGGTTTCAGAGCGATTTGTCACAAGTTTCCAACTACGGATTTACTTGAGTGGTATTGCAAGTAGCACAACAATGGCATGGATCAAGAGAAATTTTTAGCGAAGTAATATGAGGTTTTGACAAGATCAGCGAGAAAGGTTTTTAGCAAGTATAGATGAGGATCTTCGTGAGAAGGAAGAGAACTAGACAAGAATGCTAAACGCGACATATGGAATGCTAGAGCAAAATCTCGGGTGCCAGACGAAACATGTGGAATGCTGAAAGCCATAACAGGGATCCAAGATGCATTACCTGGAAAGCTAAAAGATATATCCGGATACTGGAAAGAGCATCTGGAATGCTATAGACAATGTCTGAGATGCTAGAAGCATCATCTGCTATTTTCGAGATGAATACGCGGATAGTGACGGCGTGATCTTTGGTACTAGAAATATTCTCACGCAAGCTCGAGGCTTGATGCGGCTGGAGAGTTCGATTCGATGCCCTGGCTGTCGATTGGCAGGCTAGGGTTGGTAGTTGGTATGCAAAAGGAAACATGGGGTATGCTAAAGATACCATGTCAGACATTACACGATCGAGATGAAACGCTTATCGTTGTAGCTGGTTTTTGCTTTGGTCACTATCTGCGTCACAAAAGAAAGCCATTCTGAAGCTAATGGTACGAAGGCGGTGAGTAGTAATTAGTTTGGGTACGGTTGTGAATATACAGTGATGCTCAAAATTGATCATACATCTGACAAATGACCTTGTTCCTTTAATATCTCAAGACGAGTTCAAGATATGGAGTTGCAGTTTTCGCCAAAATGTGGCCCGGTTGTCATACATTATTTGCTGAATGTTTCAGGTCTCTTAGTCGTATATTTGTTGTGCTAGAGGGTGTGGCGTGTGGGTGGATGTGTATCAAGAAGTGATGCACGCGCACACTGACATCCACCCACGCCCTTCTGTGCCCATTTGGCATTGACAGGAACAGTGGGGATGACTATAAGAAACAAACAATCAAAAGAGATCCTCGTCATCTCCCTCTCTCGTGGGCGCTCGCGAGAGGAATTTGCTGAAAATAAGATATTTCGATATAGAGGTATTTGAAAGGGTTTCTTCCCGCGTGGATATAAATATGAGAAAGCTCTTCAGATCTTATCACGTCATAGATATCTGCTTAGAGAACTGTCCGGTAAGGATTTGTTGATATTTTCTGCAAAGATCATTTCGTTGAGAAGAGAACTTAAACAATTCATGTAAGAAACCACATGAATTCAAGGAATCTTGAAAGAACGAAGGATTTTCGTGATAATCTTACATCGAATGGCTAAACTTGATGTTTTAGAGATTATCCTGATGGTAGAAGATCATTCATATTAGAGTGTGAAGAAAACTATAGGAGTTAATGAGAGAAAGAATATGTTGATTATGTGTTAGAGGACCTCGATGATCAATTGCGTTTTTTGGAGTTATTTTCAAAGGACGGGGCGTATAGGACCAGAAATCGGCCCATAGTACTTTTTACGACAAACCTCGTACTGTCTTATATAGAATGAAAGAGCTCACTGAGGTGAGCATTTTTTGTGACGGAACTTGGTTCTTTAAATGTATTGGGTTGATGCAAAAGTCTCCATCGACTTTTTTCTTTTCAGTTTTTTTAAATTTTATTGAAACAAAAAACTATCAATCAACAATGTATGCACCATTATTATCTACGACATACCTCCATCTCTTAGGCAAATCTACAATACCATCTTCATAGAATTTCTTAGAATGAGATTGAAAGAAAGTTTCGAGGTCAGATTTTAAGTAGTCTTGATCATCGAAGTGCTTCTCACGCAGATGATTGAGAAGTGAGCGGGACAGATGATAATCAGAAGGTACTACGTCTGATGAATGTGGTGGATGAGGTAAGACCTGTCAGTCTAATTCGACTAGCTTTTGACCGAAAAACTTTCCAGTATAGGGTTTGGTGCTGTCATGAGGTAGTCGAACTTTGTGCAGTTCTAGANCATCTATGGTTTTGTAGAGAATTTTAAGCGCTATCTTTTGATAATAATGAGAGCTTTACTTACAGTGATAATAGACAGGAAATCTTAAAAATACTGGGAGGCTCATTATTCCTGGGACACCGGATAATTACTTCTTGTGACTGTTCCATTCATCAATGTCTCATGTCACAAGAAATACATTCAAACGCAATTCTTCGTCATCAACAACCAATAATCCGCAAAAATCTTCTTCAAAATCTATGGTATATATCTATCACTACCCACAAACAATTCCAAGATATTCGATCCTTATCTATCCCATCGATTATTGTCAACGAAAACGTTCAACAAAAAGCACCATTCAATCTCCAAACACACCTACCACTATATCTTCCATTAAGTTATCAGTTTTCAAATAAGAAGGAAATTATGAAGATTCAATAACAATCGCGCCTCAATACCAAAAAACAACCTCCTCCACTGATTCCCTCAAATCACCATACAAAACTAAGTCACATCCGTAAGCGTACATCTTTCCTGAATTTCATCATCAAAATCTCCTGATACAATAGTCTTGTCAACTATATCTTTCTCATTCTGTTACATTTCTACTCAAAACATTATAGCGTTTACACTGATAATATTACTACCACTATACCACAAAAAATTCAGTCGCCAACCATACATATGCTGCTTACATCGCAATACCACAACAGTCGTAAAAGACAGTATCCTTATACCGCGCTTATACCACAATACCGCAACACTGGTATAAGATAATATCCTTATACCGCTATATCGGAATCGCGGCATAATTTGATTTTGTCGCAAATAGAAATTCTTTTAAAAATTTTGAATTTGCCACAAATTCTAATTCCCCATCATATGTCCACATCAATTTTTGCGCAGCCACTAAGACGAGCTTAAAAAATAAATAATTTTAATAAAAATGTCTGCTTTCGAATAAATAAATATAATGTGAAAGAAAAAAAAAAACAATTGAACAATGAAAACATACTTTTGTGTGTATTCGTCTCTTCTGTGCTCACGATTGACCATGTTAACGATCATTGATTTTGTTTTTTCTTTTGTTCATTCTTTCTCGTGTTCTGTTAAGACAGCGGGACATGTGAGAGAGAAGAAAGAAAAAAGAAATAGGTCAAGAGACGAATTTTCTATTTTTCTTTTCTCGCTCATAAGTCA
This sequence comes from Rotaria sp. Silwood2, assembly GCA_905329745.1. Classification (NCBI taxonomy): domain Eukaryota; kingdom Metazoa; phylum Rotifera; class Eurotatoria; order Philodinida; family Philodinidae; genus Rotaria; species Rotaria sp. Silwood2. The sequence goes on from CAJNSZ010002716.1 coordinate 6,472, forward strand.
TCGTTCATGTTATCATTGATGATCAATGATAACATGGCATAATTGATGTGTATATCAATTAAGCTATATCTATACAAATACATTAAGATATTTGTGATTGAATATATCTCAATGTATGTATGTGCCCCGATTATAGCTTAATTGAAATCGAGTTTTAATTATTTTTCGACGAGAAAAAAAATGATGAATATTTTCTCTCCCAAGAAAAAACAATTTTTGGGAGGTATGAAAATGAATTATTTCCAATGATGAAATCATTCAATTATTGAATCAAATAATAATAATTTCTTTTTATATTTCAGATTGGCTTCGACAATACAAAATTAAACAATTCCATATCAAGCAATACAATAAATAAAAATGTAAGTATCAGTTTTAATTTTTTTCTTTTTCTTCTTTTTAGAATCATATGGAGGGTAGTAAGTCCTCCATTGATTTTGTTTTATGTTTTTTTTTCTTTCAGGTCGAGATGGATAAATTAAAGTAAGTAGAAATTTTTTTAATATACTTTTTTTTTCATTTCAGGTAGTGGAAAGTCAATGGGAGAGATAACAGTGGGGTAAGTTATTCTCTTCTTCTCTAAACATATATGTTTAAATAGAATTTTTTCTTTTCCTTTTAGTTTGTCATCGCGTCGCGTCATCAACAACAACATCGTCGTCCAACATGAAAACACGTGAGTAATTGTTTTTTTGAGATAAGAATAGGGAGGAGAGCGGATGACAATAGATAGTGACGTTGAGATTGAGAGGTTACGGTGAGACTAAGCAAAGTTAGTGTTAGTGGAGGGAGTGAGTCATGTCCATTGAGGTTAGACCCCTGTTATCTTTCAGGCCTTCCGGGTAGGCTCTATAAACCCGGCCAGGAACTATCTTGATGTCTGTGGCACACGACCGAGCTCTCCCCAGACTCATTGACACATCTCTCGAATGGGAGAGATGTGAATGATTTGAGTCTATCCCGCGCGTGCATAGGCGCTACGCTCGCCACGGCTCCACCAGGATGATTCCTCGTCGCGCGCGCGAATAGAATAGCCATTCTTTTCTCATTAATTCAACGTGATTTATTTGAGAGAAAGGAAAGAAAAAAATAATCCATCGCAATGAGTCTATTTGATTGAAAAACGTTGAACACGATGATTCCGCAGATCGGCGACATAGATATTGCCATGTCGATCGAAGGACAAACCTTCGAGACCGTTGAACTGATTTGCTCCTGCTCCTTGACCATTTCCACCTGCAATGACAGTGCCCTGTTTCGCTCCTTCAGGCCAAAGCATCACTCGATTATTTCCCGAATCTGCCACACAGATGGTACCCAACGTATCGACGAACAGTCCTTGAGGATACGACAATTGTGTCAAAGCACCCCCTTGGCCTTGACCACCAGCGATGACAATTCCTTCTTTTGCACCTTTTTTCCATTTCATCACACGATGATTGTGGTAGTCTGACACGTAGACAGTCTGTTGTCGATCGACAAAGATGTAGCCCGGAGCGTTGAGTTGATTGAGACCAGAACCATTGCCATGGCCACCGGCCACGAGAGTTCCATTCTTGTCTCCTATTTGATATCGTCTTACTTCATCTTTCGGGTAGTCAGATATGTAGAGATATCTCTGATCATCCATGGCGAATCCATAACAATCGATGTTGTCAATGAGGATTTCTCCTTGAGTTGTGCCACTACGACGAGACCATTGTACGACGCGTTGATTCCCTAGATCACAAATAATGAGACTATCATTCTCTTTGTCGATCAATACATCGGTTGGATAATTCAATTGATCCAATTGATTTCCTTGGCCATGGCCACCAGCTACTACTTGTCCATTCGTATCATCCATCTTCCATTGAGTGATACGATGATTCTTCCACTCAGCGATGACCATCATTTGATCATCATGAACGAAGAGACCATTAGGGAACCAGAGTTGATTGGTGGCGTTGCCTGCTCCATGGCCTCCAGCAACAGTCACTCCATTTTGCTTCCATCGGGCATCGGCTGGAATATTGCGAATTACTATAATGAACGAAAAAGAAAAGGAATCGTCGTTGTTGCAGGGATCCTTCTCTCTCTCTATCATGGGGGAAAGTGTTACACATGAGAATATTCTTCTCCTTCTTCTTCGAGAGAACTTGGTAACACTTTCCATAATGTCCTTCCCTCATAGATTCTAAACAAGAAAAAGTTCTCCAAGCAGATATAAATTGGGAAACCTTTTTCTAGTTTTCTATAAGGAAAAAGGACTTCGTAATAATTCTTATAGCTATGCCACTTCCGTCGAGTCTCAATCTTGTTCACTCCTCGAGAAAATCTGTAGGATATTATGACTATCTGTGTTTGCAGGGACTTGTTTCAGTTCTGGCCAAGATCTTTTAGATCCGTAAAAGTAGAATCTTCGCGGTGGATAAAAATAGCATCGTGAGAAAGACCAATGCTAATCCTTTCGAAAATCTTGATAGAAAAACATAGAGATCTGAGTCGTAATCGTGAATAGAGAATCTGTGCAGGATTATAAGAAAGAGTGGGTGTGGGTGTGGGTGTGGATGTGGGTGTGGGTGTGGGTGTGTGGTGTGGGTATGAGTGTGGGTATTATCTTCAATTACACCCACACCCACATTTTTCTGAATAGGATGGGCAGTAAAGTGACTGAAAATATTATATGGACCAAATTGGCTTCTTATGCGCCCCTGTGCTTTGTCTTTTTTATAAAGAAGACTGCGAAATCTCGGCAATCGACAGAATTAAAGGAAGAGATTGAAACTAATGAACTTAAGCGATCTAAAGAAGCCTAAAAAATCTCATAAATCCTGGGACTCCAACAAATCTAAGCAGATCAAACAATCACAGAAATTCAAGGGATTCAAGTTGTTTGAAAACTGCAAAGAATTCATGAATTCGGAAGATTCCGCAATAAAAGGGCGGAATCGAAAGAATTCAAAAAATTGACGATATCGTGTGAATTCAGAGAATCTAACAATTCGTGGGAGTCTAGAAAACGCAAGAATTCCCAAGAAACACAGAAAAAAGAAAGGAATAGAGGAATCGAGGAGTTCGAAGGAATTCAAAAAGTACAAAGTATGATAAGATTCAAATGAAATCGAGAATTCGAAAGGCTTTCGAAAATCAAAGAAAGTTAGAGAGTCCCAGGAACACAAGATATGTCTTTTGAGCAGAGAGTCTTAAAAGTATGAGTGAAGATGAAGAGAAGCATCTTAAACACATTCAAGAAGGAACAGGAAAAAAATAATGATAGGCGAGGAAACGCCTTATTCTGAGAAGTGTGAGAACAGACTTAGAATAGATGTCCTCGATGAACTAATGTTTTATAGCAGAAAGAAGATGATTGGTTATGTGTAATCCCTTGTTCTACGAAAACCGTGACGTCTTTCAAGTGAACAGTCAAGGCGCAGCCTTTTCTTTGAAGCAGCCTCATTGTTCACGGTCGTGTCTAACAATAGATGAGTAGAGTGAAAAGAGACTGTCGAATGCGTATCGTTGAATCTTCAATAGCACGAATGCTCTGATGTTTTTAATTTATTTCAATATTTTATTCATTTGTTTGGTATCATTATTAAAGACTCTTTATGGTACGAGTCAGTATATTTCCGCATATCTTAAATATCCTTAGTTGATTTGTATGTAGTAAGTAATATGCATAAAATGCCCATAACAATCAAAATGTTCCCTGGATCTATTCTAATCTTTCTCCTAAATGATCAACTAACAAGTTTTTGATTAGTCTTATATCATTTGACATTGAAATGTTTACTCTTTTGCGAAAGCTAAACAAAGCTCTCTGTGATCTTGGGAGTCAAAGCTCTGAATGAAATGCTTCAAAACAATTTTCGATAATATTCGGACACTTTATTTTAAGGTTATCTGAATTCAGATAGGCAAAGGAAAGGGGAGGTCTTTAGAATATAGTACATTTTTATACCCAATGAAATCAAATGTTTTCTTTCGAATTAAGATGAAGCAATTTTCGTTAAAAGGAATTATATGTACCAATATCGAACAAAGAAGAAGGCTGCATGTCGTTCTATAGATATCAGCAAAACGAAGGACGCTTCGATAGTGACGGAAAATAACCAATATTGACATTACTAGGATTTAATTCTTCTCTTATGATAAAGATTGGCTCATTCATAATATAAGATCGCTGATCTTATCAATACCACCTTCAGCTAACTGCAGAGTAATATTAAATACGAAGGAACTATATATACTTCATTAAAAATTAGCAATAGCCAAAATCAAGAAGCGTTAATATAATGCTGATCTAGTTGCTGAGTAATGGCTTTAGTTGTCGTTGCAGTCGGCATTGTCGTTGTTGTTGAAGTGTTCCTTGCTATTTATTATCATAGAAAAATTTATGTAAACAAAGCAGGTAGTTTGGGTGTACTATAGAGTGCGATATAGAACTCGAAACGCTTAGGCTTTAGATGTAGTCTAAGCAATGTTTTAAAGCAGAGAGACGATCTCAAACGATCTGGCAATCGAATTTTTTCTTTCAAAAACTGATGTTTGATGAAAAACCACTGTGTTCATCAGAGGCCAAAACCAAGTAAACATGTCGATGATTCGATTCGGTATGATTCGATTGAATCAAATCGAATCAAATCTAATTGAATCGAACGGAATCAAGCGATACCGATTAGACTCTTCAGATGTGCTTTCTTGATTTTGAGAAATCTTGAAAACAAACCAAAGACTTGTGAGACAGCGAAAAAATCATCTCATCTAGAGCGTCATATATTATTTGCCTGATCTGTATAGCTATGCTTGCGGAAAGTGGTCAAAAGAAATTAAAATGAGGTAAATCTAGGTGAGAAACAGCTGATGCAAGTGTTTCCGGGACTAAAATGAATGCTTATTCTAGTCAAATTCGACACTTCTGTTCTATTTTTGAATACGAGCAACAATTTATGTGCACTGGCTGCCGTTGCAGTACAAGATCGTTATCCGAAGTATGAAGGATGTGATTTCAATCTCTCACATAAAGTGCTCATCTGCTACGGTGTTAATCTCAGGTCATTAGAATATTTTGTCGTCAAATTAGCACTATAACTGAAATGAACTTAAAGGAATATTCGAAAAAACAGAATAATATTATAGAGATAAATTGTTATAAATTGTCTCGATCCTCTCATCATTAGACAGTTTGAATTTTTATATTCTTCTCTTACGAAATAAATCTCGAAAATTTCTCATATTCAGGTATTGTCTCCAGAATACATATCTGTACCAACGGTGACTTGCCAACATGTATTCTGCTCTCATTAGTACCTTACTCAGACAGCTCAGCCAATGGAGATGTAAGTCTTGAAAAACGACTTACATACATAGCTGCATTACTTTTCATAAGTGGCATATCCATCCCATTCAGTCATTAATATTCTTTTGAGCTTTAGCGATCACTGCGTCATATCTACATGATCAGTGTTCACTTTGCCATATTTAAGCATTAGAAATAGAAGAGAGAGAATTATAAATATGTTTTCTTGTGCACTAGCTGTCTACCAAAGTTGTTTTGAAAAAAGTGCTGTCTATTGAACTTAATTTTTACAAGAATCAGTCAACAATACAACGAACATTAGCAATGAAGAAGAAGGTGGCACAAAAGAATTGATGTACCCTATAAAGATCCCAGCATATTACACGTTCTACGAAATTGTATCAAATCGAACGATCTATTTTTCATTTTTTTTCGATCACTGATGCACATTCAAAAGTTCCCTGTGTCTTCATATATTGCTAGACATAACTACAAATTATTCATTTCAAATTAACGGATATGGCCCATAAGAAGAGACAAAACTTTTCCCCAATCATTACATTTCATTTTGTTTTCGTCACGATTTATCTATATCTTTTAAAGCCTCTTCGATTCTTCCTCATTATTCTCCCACCAACATGAATTGGATATGTGAGGATGTATGAAGATTGAAGGATGTATGGGTGTGAACCTATGTGGATAGGTGAGTATGGGTGGGTGTGGGTAGATGAACAAAGATCTGCTGACGCTCCGACCCAATCCACATTCATCTACCTGCAAATATTCCGTTCAATCGCTACGAGTTCAATAGTCTTTATTCACTTTCAAAAATAAGTTTAGAAGAAACATGCATCATAAGAATTGTTATTCTGGCGCACCGACTGATTTTATACAAAACTTTCAATGAAATTTAGCAAGACTTTGAACGCTCTTCCATCAACCCAAAAAAAAACAACTTTGAGTTTTAGTTAAGAAATGACGAAGTTATTCAAGTAATTTTCATGAGAGACTTTTGGGACAACCTGTATATTCCCAAGCAATATCAGAAATTTTAATAGAACAGCTTTTAACACAAACACAATATCAACTTATTCGTTTCTTCGAGCACAGGAGGCCAATTGATGCAATGGAATTCGCACAAAAGCAGCCGAATGCATAATTTCCAGAGATTGTTTGTTCCACACAAGTAGCTCCGGATGCTTCGCATATACTTTCGCGATCACAGAGTTCTTTTGAGGCAGAATATGCAGTGTGTCACAAAAGTCGCTTGTGTAAAATAATGTCGCATAACTCCACTATTCAATTAAACTTAAGTGATTATGATTTTTTCACGATGGGTGTGGATGAGGCTGGATGTTGGTGGGTAAGAGGTTTTGGATGAGGGTCTTCTCTTCACCTCCACCTATCTACATCTATCAACACCATCATATCTTCTCCAATCTCAAATTGCCCCCATCGCCCATTCTCTTCCGAATCACTGGAAAGAAATATATTCTTTTTTTTGAAAACTTCAGGTGAAGTCTCTAATTCGGTTCTCTCGAGAACATCTTACTGTGCACCGAATATTCAGTTTAACATCCCTTACTATTGAGTACTATGTCATGAGAACATACATATCTCTCTAGGATTCTCTTAGACTCATCGAAGTTTATTTATGGGCAAAAGTTGAGATTATTATCCTGACACTAGTGAGAGTATCTCCTTGTTCAATAGTTTTTGTAATAGGATAAAAGCAAATTTCCGCATTTCAGTGGCTAGTGGCAGATTTAAAGAGTAGCTGAGATATTTCTCTTTATGAATAAAAACTTCCCAATGACGATAACTATCGTAAGAAAAAAACAGAATCAATTAGATTCAATGAAAAAGTGATGTTATATGAAATTATTTTATACCAGCGAGCTTTGGAGCACGCGGTTGAAACCAGAACCCTGGATAGTAACTTACGACATCGTTGATTCATTTGAAGCTGTTTATCGGGGCACGTACAAATAACTGTTTCACTTAAGGTTTCATAACAATCATAGCCATTGGCTGATATAAAATGACCGCCGAGTTCGCATATTGAACAGTTGTTTAACATGGAATAGGGAGCTTATTTAAGATAGTAGTTCATATTTCACTTACCAGAAGCGGTTGCTGTTGTAACCAGCGCGAAGAAAACGACGGAACAGACCAGAGTCATCACTCAATTGATCAAAAAGCGTCTTGCGTACGAAATAAATAAGTGTGAGTCGCAGCTGCAAAGTTTCTCAGTTATCATTTTGCTCA
>CAJNSZ010002717.1:0-14000 GCA_905329745.1 Rotaria sp. Silwood2
ATTCTCCAGATTTAAGTCCTTGTGACTTCTTCTTATTCCCGAAGCTCAAGAATCAGTTACGTGGTATTCGGTTTAACGACGACAACGAAATGTTAACTGCTTTACAACAAGCCATTGACAGCCTCACGAAAGAAGACTTTAAAAACTGTTTCGAAGACTGGTTTATTCGAATGCATAAAAGCATTGATACTAAAGGACAGTACTTTGAAAAAATAAATTAAAATCCTCCTCTGAATATTTATCCTAAAGGCTAGTGAAAAAACTTTTGTAGTGCCCCACGTACATCTTTAAAGCAATTAGCAACAGATCCTAAAGGTAAAAGGTGTTAGGAATGTAACAAACATCTCTTTACACTCAAGTGATGAGGACTTTCCTAATAGCATAGCAATAATTGTAACAAAAAAAAGAAAGAATTCTTGACAAGGTTCTATGATCACACAATTATTCCTTCGATTGTAGGGAAGGTCATATGAAAAACAAGTAAAAAGAGTTTGTGTGTCTGTTTGTCGCAAGGTGAAAAAAACATCAGAGAGGAAGTTTATTAAGGCGCAACTTCTAAAGTTTCAATAAGGGTAATTGAGCTCGGGAAATCCGAATCCGAGGACGGATTTTACATCCGGTCTTTCCATTGGCTTGGCTGCTGACCAATTAGAAACGATCTTTTTTATTTTAAGTCTTTTCGATCTTTTGAGAAAACTTTGCAATAGGTTATCGATATCCAGGAATGGGAATCTGAAGTCGGTTGTTCGATTTGAACTTTCATTGATCAGAAAAAGAAACAATGAGAAACGAGCTTTTTTTCCTTGACTCAAGGAAGGGTCCTGTAAATAAAAATAAGTTTGTGATCTGGCAATCATTGGAAGAGTAACGCATTCAAATGTCTTAGCATGATTACAGATTTGACCATCGGAGTAACATCAAATATATATATGAAGTTTTTTCAGGGGGCAGTTCAGCCAATTAAATATTTTCGATGTTCGGCTATGAATCTGCCAAGCTTTATTCGACTAGCAGTAACTTAATGTTTTCCCGTTTCTTTCCTTAGTAGCTGGTGTAGTTAGGAAGGATTGATGTGTAATTGGAACATTTTCTTGGATACTAATGTGCAATAGATGTGATTCACGAAGTAGATATGTACCAGAGAAAAATATAACGCGTAGAATTCCATTCACGGAAAAACGCATTTAGGGTTCCACTAACATTCGCATTTAGGCTGACAAGTGCTTCTGAAACTCAAAGCTTAGTTTTAGTCGGGTGTGGGTGTGGGTGTGAAGAACTAACACCGATACGCACGCCCAGCCAACAGTTGCCGCTAAATGTTGTCCACGAATATGCAACACAGTTGTCAGTTGTTGCACATAATGAGCCACAACTTTTATAATCGACTGTCCATACGGGAGAAGGTGCTATGCCATTGAACGACAAGTTCCAGTTGTTCTTTTTCACGAAACCCAATGAATCTAGAGCGATATTATGTGACTAACCAGAAGAATCTTTCGAGCAGATCTTCTCAGGAGGAACAAACGGGGACGATTTCGGCTGCAGTTCTCCTGCAATCTAATCCAAATCATGGCCTTCCCTGTCTATTCAAGTGAAAGCATATCGTTTGCGGAGCCTGATATCGTTGATCTGGGGCTATGTTTTCATCGAAAAAAACATCACAAGATTTTTCCGAACAGAGATTGGTTGCTAGCTGATCTATATCACTTCATAGGAATAAGACACAGGAAAAAGTTTCATCTTTCATGTCACGAAAAACTTGCTGCAAGAAAGAACAAGAACCACCTATTTTTTTTTCTTGCGAGAAGCTGCTGGAAACGCTTGAAAGAAATAGCGATCAATCATCGAGTAAAGTGGCTTTTCGTTTTGCCAGACTGTAACTGAAAGTTTCGCATCTCGGTTATAATCTCATAAACAGCAGATTCAGATTGAAAAAGTGCAAGACTGAAAGGCAGACAGACTCTAGTTTTTAAGATCCTCGCTTTGGGTGAGATGAAAATATTGTATCAACAAAACAAGATTGTCGAACATTAATTGTACACTTTATTCGCTAAAAAATATATGAGAAGAAAATTGTTGAAAGTTAGCTTCGTCTCAAATGTTGTTCAAATTATCTAGTGCGTTTCGGAAGAGTAACCCAGAAGATCCAATCCGACCTGTGGATCTTACCTGAAACTGACGTCTACCGTTAAAAACCTATCGGATCACGTCGAATCCGCTCAGAGCTGGCTTTAAGAAAAACTCGAATATTGTCAGATTCTAGAGCGGGTAGAGTCGGATTTCATCAGATTCCGCCCAACAGGATACGTAATCGGATTATGCCGGAAGAGATTCTGTCCAATAATTTCTGATCTGACAGTCAGATAGCATCGTATTCATATCAAGTGTCATCACCCCAAACAAATCCAATCGGATATGGACAATTCCGCTTCTCTCCGATCCGGAACTCGCCGGAAAGCGAATTGCCAGAGATCCAATCGTCGGCTCCCACCAGATAGATATCCTAATTCCCATCAGATTTAGTAAAAGTCGAGCGAATCCTGAAGCAGAACGATCAATTCCAGACAGGAGTCCGACAATCGAATGGTTCTCATTAATATAAATTTCAGCTTTCAGAGAATTCAGAAGACGCCGGATGCCTCCAGTTCAGATGGAGCAAACAAGAGGCGGAGATCTATTCCGATTAACAATGTTAAATTGCGAGTAATCAATAACCGATTGCTATGCATAAGAAACTTACTATAACAGAAATCGAGAGTAGGATTCATTCGCACCTTCTCTCGCGAACAATCCATTACACGTAGGTAGAAAATATATCATTAAGGTAATCCACCCAACTAATCCAACTACAATGTCACAATCCCTCACGAATTAGACAGTATAACTGGTAAACACCCTACAACAAAAACTGATGGCCAGAAAAAACACTAAAATGACAATTTCAATGTCATCACACAGAACCAGGACACAGTGCATTCTCTCCAGTATGAACAAGACATGACACAATGATTTCCAAGTATTCGAAATTGTAACCTAATTCAGGAGCCATAAATTTCATTCATAAACACAAGACACAACACGACCGTTCAAAGGTCACTTTTCCAAAACCTCATCAACAAATCATACTACGAAACGTTTCCCTGGACAAAAAACACGAAACAGAGGTAACTCAAATCAGAGCTAAACCCTCCACTAATGCAAACACTTTTCGTCCACTCCAAAAAAACCAAAAATGAACCGCAGTCAACATTTGGTGCTTACTTTTTCACACAAATCATCCAGTCGAGCTGAGAACAAAAGCTTCATTCACGAGACAGATGAACATCACATTTCTAAATCACCTCGAAAAATCACACTAGGATGAAACCTTTCCAACATTGTGGAAACGAGAACCAAGAGAACAGAGAACAAGTCAGTATATCATAGTGCCTGATGGTAATATTAAATCATAACACCCGGAAACCAATCTAAGTGTTAATGCAGATTACAACGAAATACAATCACGACATGATCTGAAGGAGAATTAAAACCGAAACAAAATTCGAACTGAACTGCGAATCAACAGCGAGCGAACGCGATCATATCACTCCCACTATGAAAACAATTCAACTAAACCATGTCTAAGTCAATATTTCAGTCTGCGAAAAAGGTAGAACGACATGATCCTTATATAATCTCAACGATAACTGCAACTGAAAAAATTCGCAACCCTCTTGGAATCAAAAGTGAGCAACGGTGAGGGTGACATGCTCACTGGATTTTTGCAGTACTCGAAATCTTCTCAACTTAGGACTATCTTTGAGATCATATCAAAAGCATATTCTTTTACCTTTTCTGCTAACGATATCTGGACTTTTATGTGCTTGTATAGTAGTTTTTGGAAAATGAGGTTCTTATGCTCACTTCTGCTCACTTTGCATTTATTGACTAGACGAAATATCTTCAACTTAGAAATATCTTTGAGATCAAATTGAAATCGTATTTTTTTATGGTTTTCTTCTAATGATATGTTTGGTCAGACGTCGCGCAGAGGACACTTTCACGAATAAGCTTTTGATTCTCAGTATTGCATACTTTGAATTTTTCCGGCAAATGGTAACGTTTTGAGCTTAACATTTTGTTTGAGGTCGTGTAGAAGTCATATTTGGTATTTGTTTGGCCGAACGGAAGATTTCGTTTGATATTATCTGAAAGAGTTTCGTTGTAAAGATATATGTCGTATGGTTAGTTGAGGTCTTTTTTGTGTTTAGAGGTGAAGAAGTTCTTAATATAAGTATTATTTGATATGGCTTACGCAGATTATGTGATGCGAGATGTGGAACCTGTGGAAACTGTCGGATTCGGTGACGGATAGTTCAGAAAAATGACGTGTTGCTTTTGAAAGCGGATTGGAGTCAACTTGTTGGCTGTGGGATTCAGTGTGCAGGTTTCCATCGGAAAATATTCGGTGGTCGGGCGTTGTCGGATTTGAGATCCACTTCGACCGGATCCGACTCAATTGTCGTGAATGTGGAAAGTCATCTTGTCCGACATGTGAATCCTGCCGGGAAAGAGCGAGTCCGGCAGGATCCGATCCAGCGAGATTCACCTTGGTATAGAAGTAGTTAGGAAAACCTTATGGTATAGAAGTGAGTATTGATAACAAGCTGTTGGTATACAACCTGTTTCCATTCTCTAGCAAAGGTTCAGTACGAAATTATTGTGTGAAACCTGTTCCAGCGGTTAGGAATAAGTTTGATATGAAACTGCTGTTTCTATGAAAATAAAACAAGACCTTCCGTGTATCCATGCAAAAATACATTTCTCCTTTCGCAAAACGTTTTTTGCTAGAATATAACATACGAAATACAAGGGTTTTTTCACTGCCTTCCATTATAAACGAATAGAGTTGTATGATTTTAACAGGCTCCTAGTAGAATACTAATCGATTTCAATCAATTTTGTTTTGCCTCACTTCCGTTACCTAGTGAAATATCAGAAAATCCCAGAATGTTAATAGATATTAAATTCTTAAGAAAAAATACAACTAAAATTTATCTAAGAGAGAAAGTCTTTATGCTAAGTGAAAGCTGACACATTAAATCAGTATAATCTATCTGAGGTCCGGTAAATAAAAAAAGAAAGTACCACTGAGGAATCGACAAGTGGTACATACTATCTGTGTGGCATAAGTTTTGGCATATTTTGTGTGACTAATAAGGGTCTTCTATGCTCTATCGGACATGAGATAAATTGGACAATTTTGGGACCTTTGGAAGCTCTCATTTTTCCCAAACGATCACCTTTGCGCAAGGAAAGAAAATGAAACATTACTTTTCTTATTCTTACTTCTGTAGAAACTATCTATAATGGATGCTCAAGAAAACTCGAATGACGCTAATAAAACATGGGTAAGTAGACAAGTTGTGGTCTCAAGAATCTTAGTGGCTCAAAGTATTGGTCTCCGTTTGAATGTAATGTATTAAAGTCTTGTGAATGTTACCTTTTTTCTGATTATGATGAGTCTGCCGAGCGCTGCGCTCATTGTAGACATTATGAAACGCTCCGAATATCCGATAAAGACTTTGATCCCTGTCTAGCTTATTGTGTTCGGAACAGTAGGCATTTTAATGTGGGTTATCTTAATTCCCTTGGTATGCTGTATTTCTGCGTTTGATCGCCGAATTTTGGCTCATTTGTCTTTTTGCAGATCATCGCCAATTTCTTCTATGTGTACCGAAGTGAAAGAGATGGAATTATATGGTCACTACCAGGGACTCCTATACTACTTATTCTTTTCTTCTTTCTTGTTTGGCTCATTACAGTATGCAAAGGACAGAAGCTTCTTTCAGAGATATTCATCGGATGTTTTGTTCTCAACACTTAGGATACTATGTGAATATTCGGTGCGCATATATCCGTCGACTTTGATAAACCTTCTTCGGAACAAACAGAACAATCTAACGCAAAAATAGTGGATACGAGTGTATGGTGCGGGTGGTTCTCCTCTCCCAACTCACACCCATACCCACACCCACGCATACCATTCAGTTATTATTTATAATTGTGTGTCGTTTTACATTTCTTTAAATAAAACAGGTATTATATTAACAATTAACTTATTCAAGGATGTAACAGATGCACTCTTGCGCTTTCTTTGCTAACTATTCGTTGGCTACTGACAACAGAGTTCATAAATAGTTTAAAGTATATGTATTTATGAAATGATCAAGAAATGTATTATGCATTTTGCTTAAGATCTAATGTTGGGATAATTAATCGGTTTTTCGGTTCGTCTTTCTTTTGTCTGTCTAAAAAAAACAACGAGACGTAATAAAAATAAAAAAAACGATATCAGTATTTTGACTGTCCATATGAGCTTTCATGATCTCTACAAACTGTTGCGCCACTCTTGCTGAGAGTATGTTCAATTGTTTCGACCAGTTGTTGCGTTGAGATGCAGTGTGTATTATCAACGAGATTTGACGCTACTGCACATTTTTTTCGACCTCTTCTCGACGATCGTCTGTTTCTCGCTTTGTTCGAGAAGCGTCTTCGCACAAGCCAAATGATAGGAATAATAATCAGTTTTAAAATCAAAAATGTAAGTCCAAATAAGTCGAGGCATAACACTAAAATGAATATGTACACATACATATTTGTACTTGTCGCCGTAGAACTTCTGCATGATAGATTCAATTTTTGCTTTGCTCACGACAAAACTTTTTCTTGATGGCACACTTGCCCATCTCAAGAAATATCGATTTTTTGGAATTTGTCTAGTTACTTTGTTTTTTTTAATGATTGTGTTCCTAATTTGTAGGAGTCACTACTACTAAAGCCTTACTTGCAAACAGAATCGTGTTAAATAAGATTTCATATTGACGAGCAATAGGTTCTTGCGTATTCTTCATATAGAATTCAGATTCCGTTATCATTACAACCAGAGTGGTTTGATTGGGTACATAACGAAGATATTCACCATCTAGCGAGAAGAGTAATTCATCGGTGAAAGTATCGGTCATAAAAGAAGGTAGCAAAAGGCCTGTATAGGTTGTATGATTATGAATTGTTAAGCCGGCAGTTTGATTGATCAATTTGGTCATTTTCACATTTACTGTTGGATTCTTTGTTAATGTTCGATTTGGTGTGAAAAAGAATTGACAAGTATCCATCTGTTGAACCTTTGAATGAGCATCAGCATTTGTAGACGAAGGTGCTGAAAAACAGAGACGAAGTCCACCAACAAAATATGGTCCGTTTAAAGTCAATTGCAAAGTGATAACATGTTCTGGCAATAGTTTGAAAATGGTCAATATTCCAGTAGCATTCGAACAGTTGAAATCGGTCGATGGAGTATGAAGCCCACGATCTAGGCTTTGTTGGAGTATTACGTCATTGCATGTATAAGCTGTACTAATAAAATCAACAATCAGAATGATGTTCTGCTTGTCGAGCAAGGCAAAAATGGGCTTCTCGTCTTCATGTTTGAGTGTTGATAATAGTTGTAATGAACTGGTGAGTTTGGCATTAAATAATGAAGTGTCGCATGATACACTTAGTCGCTCGTCCGATGATGTATCTTCGATTGGATACAAATGAGCAAATGATATACTAAACTTAAAAGCAAATGCAATGAGAACGAGTAGTGATAATGATATCAAACCACCTAGCCAATGCTTTCCTTCGCCGATCACATCACAATGTAGCAAGATTTTTTTAAGATATTGTTGTCGCTTTTGAGATTTCGAACGGCATGAAACAAGTTTGATAATAACAAAAATGATTATACCACAACTGATCGCAATACATGTCCAGAATATAGGTGAAATCAGAAGACAATGCAGCTTTGTGAAGGACAATTGAAAAATATTTTGAAGAAGTATATCATCGAATTCTGTACTGTGAGGCGACGCTGGATAAGGATTTGCCTGATCGTAACTTCTGATGTTCGTCATGTCAATTTCATTAATGGCGCCAGCAAAACACCATGATGTGTCATTTGTTGTACAGCTGACACACGCTTCTCCAACACTACCATCATTTTTCGAACCAGGCGGACAAATCACACAGGGCCCGAAACTTCTATGGATCTGATGAGTACCTGGTATGCAGAGTTTCGATTTATATATTATTATCTCGTCATTTTTCTCCAGTAGCGCACTAAAATAGCCCGGAGGACTTGAAGGGATAAGAAGAGCATTCGTAGCATCGAGAACAAGACCAATGCCAAGAGAATTCCATGTCACCAGACTGACTATACGGTGAGGTAGCTGCTGCAAATTTGCCGGCGCCATTTCTTGTTGATTGTTTGGAAATACAAACAATGGCTTCGGGTGTTTTGCTGTCTCATTGAGTAGGTAAACCTGTAAACAAATAAACCAATCACAATCGAATATATTCTCATTCATGTGAGAAAATGTTTCAATCGAAATAATGCACTTGCATAAATAAGCAAAACTAAAACTAAGTCACGCAGTGAAGCAACGAACGTCAAAACCGACAAAGTATTGTTGACATTTAGCATACGATTACAGTGCAAACCAAGTTTGGTCGGAGTAGATTTTTATAGCTGAAATAGGCATGTGCCGATTATGAGACCGAGACTCGCAGTTTTGATTCCAGCCTTCTTTAGTTTCGATCTTCGTCAATTATAGTGTCTGTTGATATTCTGCTATCTACAGAAAATAACTCAAAACAGTAGTTCTTTGTGTAACTTTCGATTTATATTTCAGCTGTAAAGAAGTGTTGCTTTTGAAAAGAAGAACTAGCACTAAGCTGGGAATGAGTTATTTGTCAATTTATTTCTCTACAAACTATCTGAGACTGAAATGCAAATGACATGTACTCACCGTACAATTCGCCATATAATCAAGATAAGGATGGACATATTGATTAAATATCGAGAACTAGCCTACAGCATTTATGTGGATACTTGAGTATGTCGTCGAGTACACGTTCCGTATTTTCGATTATTTTTTCATGCAGATAATGATTAACAAACTATTCATATCTACACTAAATAACAAATGAATAAGTACTAACACTTTGAGAGTTATCCAAACTGATAAAGATAGGAAGAAATTAAGCGAAGAAAAAAATATCTGCGACTGTTTTATAGTTCTAATTTTAGTCTCTATTAAGCGTACCTCAATGATGTACACAGATCTGGATGTCAAGCGCGATAAGAAGTTGTCGAATGAAAAATTCTGACAATAAAACTGAAAATCAATTGAATGCTTAAAGACCTTCAATGTTGAAGCGTCCTATTTCAAGAATTGATCTTCTAGTGGCACCGAATCTCTGAGATTTACACATCTGAATTACGTCTTTTAGTGTAATTCTCTTAAAAAATGAAAATTTGATCGGGAATATAAAGCGAGTCAGGCAATATTTTGATACTACTTAAGTTGAGACTATCTTAATATAATCATAGACAATGGAACACTGTTATTCTGAAAAGAATCCAGGAGAAATTGTTGAGGACAATGATTCATCTTATAGATAGATACATCAATATCACAGCTATGGTATTCTCTTTAGTGAAAGTCTCATCTGGTCACTTTGAGAGTAATCGTTTGTTATAAACCCTCACTATTCAATGAAAATTTTCTGTCCTATAAATTTTGAAATACTAGAAATTATAAAATAGCATTACTTGATATCCTGTGAGGATAGCAAATGTAAGATGAACTTTTATATAAGCAAAAGTTACGATTAGTACGGAAATGATTCAAATCTAAGGGCCTTATTTAACATTAATAAATAAAGCAATAGACTTGCCTGTATTTGAGACGATGACCAAGGTAGAGTAGGTAGTGAATATGCTAATACTACGTACATGTTTGAGTCCAGCATTGCGACTGATTTGCCGAACAAAACATTCTTTTGAGGTGAATGATGTTTTTTAACAATATGTAGAGACTCCTGTTGTAGGGACACAATGAAAATACTATCCAAATATGGAATACCAATAATCATCGTCTTCGACTATTCATGAAGAGAAAGCGACAAGATCGCATATCGTGTGTTAACGTACATGTCCCATTTAAAGTGTTGTGACGAAAGATTTTGCATTCCAAGCAGCATTGGATTCGATAGATTGGAAATGTTAGCATAGTACAAGTAAGGAAGATTTATTTTCTCGTCGTCAAATATTCGATAAGCTGCTAGAAACACACGATGATCTTCCGTGATGACAAGTGACTGACCATACACAAAACAATATTGATCCCAAAGATATGTATTATCAAAGTTTTGGCCCTTGTTACGAGCGAGATCAAGACATAGAGTTTCACCGAACTGCACGATACATGCAAGGCTACCTTGAGGATCGATACCAAGGGCAGTGGCTGGAAATTCTGCGAATGGTTTTAGTTGTCTCCATAGAGTTCGGTTTAACGGGCTACTACAATTAGTTGGATAGTTCATAATCATCACTATCAAAGAAATACTTTTCTTTTCATCTTCGCCTATCACAGCCAATGCTGGATGACTGTTATTTTGCTTAGTACTTATGACCATGTTATAGATATATTTGAGAGATGTAGTGCTTTCATTTGGTGCGTTCATTGATGGATACGTAATCAAGCAATTCCTGGGATAAGATGAGAACGGATTTTCTATTATTTTAAATTCATATTCCTCATTTTTTGCCAAAATCGCTAGATTTTCATTGACAGCCAATCGATCTCCAAATTTATCATAATCATCTGGCTCGAATATCTCTTTTTTTATACCGAAAATAACTGGCAGCATAAAGAGAACAACGAAAAAATTGTACATTCTTGTGTATTTTATTTCAATTTGACACTTGTTTACCGTTGATCTGCACGAAAAAAAAGCCTACAATTAAACGTGTCACTAATCAAGATAGAAAATATTATGATTGGTCGCGATCCTGTAGATTTCTTTATTAATGGTTCGAGTCCTAAAAGTTTCTTCACTCTTCAACATTAGACGATTAAGTTGAGCGTGTTTTTTAGTTATTCAAAGCATCAACAAGGCGACAGTCTTCGTTCGTAGAGAAATCTATGTATAGTTTTTAAAGCTCCGTGAACTGCTCTTACTTTCGAAAAATCCGAGTCGAGGATAATTATGTCATTCACTAGATGCAAACTCTATTCGAGTATTATATCATGTGGCTAATCGTTGCGTTTAGAACGCAAGATAATGACTTCTAAACTTCTCCATTATTAGATTTTAAATGAAATATTGAGACATAAGTCATAGAGAAGTCCCTTACTTCATTATAATATGACTTTGGGCCTTCGTCACAGACTATGATATTCGTAACGCGGATACTCGTGTACAGTTGAGCCACTGTTCGAAGTTCTATGGTATACAGTTTGTGAAATCCTTCTATTCATCTAAGAATTTCAAAACTACGTAAAAATTTTAGTGGCGGCATTGCTCTTTATTTCGATCAATGAACATTCATCAATCTAGAGAAAATATTTAAAAAAATATGTTTTGCTTTTTCCACCATTAAGATTGTCGTCAAATCAACAATATTTGCTGGAATTCAATCGTACCGACTTTTACGAGCATGTATAGCTGTTATAATAATGAGCCTGCTATTAAGAACTGGTTTTAGTACTTATGATATTGAATTTGTTATTAGTAAATTATGGTACAAACATGAAAATGAACTTCTAATCAGATTAACTTCTGTTTAGAAAGATTGTTTTGAAAGAAAATAGCATTATGGTGACATTATTCTTAGGAAAGATTTGCATGGTTTCAATAAGAATCATTCTCTTTCGTATTATTTTCTTACCTGTATTAGTTGACTTTCGAGTGACACATGAAGAACTGATGTATACATTGCTCATGCATACACATATCGTAGGACTCATATCTAAGATAAATATTTGGTAGATTTGCACAAGTGCTCTCATTCTTTGGATGAGAGAAGTGTAATGATTGGTGGCAATCGAATGAATCTTATCATATTCTACCTATTGAGAAAATTATGCTTTTCACATTATCTACAAAACTGTAATAAACTATTAATAGTCCTATGTTTATCGATATTGCGTTTCTTTCGGTTTCAAAAGCCTAAGGAAATTTGACACTCACTTAAAAAACAAAAAAACTTAAAACTAATAATAGATTATTGTAGCTATCATAGAGATGCCGTTGGTTGTAATATGTCATTAGGAATGTGATCTTTTCATTTGTCATTCAGCGATTCATTCTGAAGAGGACAAAAATAGAAAAACATGCTAACTATGAATTAAGCTTCTTTGTAGAAATACGTTTAAACGTTAAAATATTTGTTAATAAGAACGAAAACAATAATAATACCTAACTGAATCCATCAATCTCTTACTCTTGCTCATGCTTTTTGTTCGAATATCCGACGCCGACACATTCTATAAATCAATACTTTTTGTGAAATCATTTCCAGAAAATGGTATCAATTGTTTGATTTTAATGATACTCAGCAATAAAACCTTTCTTTTAGGATGTAGCTTTCTAAGGTTACCTCCGTTGGTTTTTAATGTGACTTGAACCTTTTTATTATTAAGCTAAACAGATTGTAAAATCTCTCTAAAACAGTATACTTTCAAAATTTATTAAAATCTATCTTTATCATGACAATACTCGGTTCTTTTTTTATTAAGATCAGTCATATTGATGGTAACTCGTGTAATTTACTTCAATTTGAAACAAATACATATTGATACAATCTGCCCACGTATAGGTCTCAAACATCGCGATGTCAAATGATCGTTAATAAATATGTATATCTATTTTGTAATCGATAAGTGACTTGTCGTGTTTTTATATTTTACATTTCAAAACTGTAATTAAGAGAGAGTCCGCGAGAGGACTACCCTAGGTCGCCGAGGAAAAAATTTTTTTTTCGATTTTATTTTCTTAAATGATAGGTTTAGATAAACTATAGTTAAATCCAAAATATTAGCGCATTTGATTTTACCTATGAAAAATGCGAACTAAAACAAGTTTTAGGGGTCAAAATTGACCGTAAAAAGTCGCTAAAAATGGGTGTGCTCAGTATTTTGACATTTTCTCATGAATGGTTTGACCGTTTGCGATCGGGCACATCTCATTAGATAGGGAATAGAATGGGTTACAAATTTATCCAACTTTGATGATTCATATCTGAGATAAAAGAAACCCTATAGATCAAAAACCTTCCAAATCTCAAGAAATCCTACATTCTGAGATAGCAGTATTTTGGGCTTTTCTTGAGTGGTGCAAGTGATCCCAAACTTCTTTTTTTACCAGACATAGACCTTGTCAAGATACATCTTTTGACAGTAAATTGTCAAGACGAACAAACTCAGGGGCCAAGTTAGCATGGACCACACTGTCCCCTACCCTACCTGGTCACCATTGATCCTACCCCACAAAGACATACAACTTCTACAGAAATCACGAAAATAGGCTTCAGATTCGTGTTCAGCTTGAAAAACGTGGTTAGATAGATTGTTTTAGATGGATTTCTTATTTGTACCAAGCGTGCTGAAGATCATGGGTCTACTTCATACATGTATAATAGGTATATGACACAGTGTTTTGATAATAATTTACCAATATTAATAGTTACCGAGTTCGGATTTTTTCCATTCGATAGCCCTTCTCGAAACCTGCAAAACTATGTATTTTTCAAGCTTAAAACTCTTGAGCTCTTGAGCTACACCGAGACACATTGGTCTTGGAGCACGATTTTATGCATTTTTGCCCCCTCTTTACTCCCTTTTGCGTTACAAAACAACATTTTGAACCAAGACCAATATCATATTCGGAATCAGCGTTAAAAACTGAGTCGATCTATGTATGTTTCAAAAGTTTTTGAGAAAAAAGTTTTTCCTATGAAAAAATGACCCTAGACTCCCTCGCCCTCAGGGTTCATGAAAAAATGATTTTTCTCACAACTGCCCTTTATCGTGTGGAATGAAATAGCCGAGCTTCTCTTATTTCAAAAAAAGTAAAATCACAAAAGAATAAATAATAAAAGCGCCATTTTGAGAGAAATCATTTTGTCATAA
>CAJNSZ010002718.1:0-13999 GCA_905329745.1 Rotaria sp. Silwood2
CTGTAAAACAATCTTATTTTAATAATTAGTTCGTACCAGGTCAGCCGTATGATATATTATCTTTAGTTATTCATTAGCACATGATAAACATATTTCTCATTTTAATATTTGTTTCTCAGGATGGTGCAATTTTAGTTGTAGTTTCTTAACATTTTCATTTGAGTTATTACATTGTTGAGAGTGAATACTGTTGATTCGAACAATAATAGAAGAATAAAACATTATATCTACATATGATACATAACATATAATGAAGTCTGACATTTTCTTGCGATGAATCTGACTGTATAAATTATGTACAAAGAACAAACAGGATATTTCCTGTTATGACATACATCTTATCTAGATGTCGTCATAAGGAATGTCGTTCTGCACCGACAGGATGATAAAGAATCCACTTATGTTCTTTATCTTGTTAGTCATATATGTTGGAATCCTCCATTTCTTTCTATCACCCTATCTTTCATGTTCTTCTATGAATTTTCCTTGCTTATCGTTTATCGGAAATTTCCAACTCTTTCTATAACTTCTATATATGCAGCGTTATGCTTTTAGGAAGGGATCATTTTTTATTATTCATTCATTCTTAGATACAGTTATAGAAATAAAGTAGACGCGGGATTGAGATCTCACATTTACTTAGTACAATACAATCATAAAGTATTGAAATTTGACTTACTTGATCGGAGTTTGTGAACTAGTCTTAAATGTGAAAAGTTAAGCCTCACACAGGTGTTGATTTTTGAGCAACAATAGGCATTTCGAAATTTCTTTCTTTCTTAGACATTGTGCAAACCTCATTCTCTTCATAAAGTCTAAATTTAATCTTTTTGATATACGCAGCCGTGTCTAAAAGAGAAGAAGTCTATTAAAAAAAAAGACAGATCAATCAATAAAAATGCATTTTTATCATTGATTATTAAGAAATACTAACAAATGAATACCTCAATCAGCTAAATATTGTGTCCATTGCTTCTCTCTCGTCTAAAGCTATTTCAACAACAAGTACTGTTTCAAATTCTAATTGTAATTATAGGGCAGATGTGGCTATTGCTGTGATCTTAGATATTCTCTTCACACACCGACACTTCATACTAACGCCCACATCCGAATCAACTGAATTTCAAGCTGTTTGAGTTTATATACGGCAGACCTGGTACGAACTAATTATTAAAATAAGATTGTTTTACAGAAATGATCATATTCGAGCTAGACCCATTTAAGTTCATGAGTTTTTTCAGCGATATTCGCATCGGTGAAGTTTCTATTCAAAAAAGTGTTTTCCGCAAAAATAGGCTAATACATAGAATATATCTAAATCAAGTAGCTAACTCAACAACAACAAATGCAACGTTTTAGAAGCACTTTGAAATAATAAATAAAAGAAGAAAAATTTACTGCAATGCGTACCGTCAAAGCAGAACAATATTGCTACCGTCCTTGCCGACATAGATTTCTATGACTTGACTTGGTGACTTCAGATCCTACCGTTTCTTCGTCTGTGTTCGTTTTTCAAAAACATAAAATTGGAATAAGAGGTACGAAAGCATAAGATGACGGTATGAAAGAACAAATGTGCAGCATTAATTTCTGCATTAAGTGACATGATTGACACAACACTTGACAAATTGTCTATCATAATTTTTACTCGTTTAAAAAAGTATGACTAAGAACACATGAATTACTCAGGTCGATGATTTTATGAGGTGAATTTTCGCTGAAAACTGGCAACAAAACAGTCGTTTGCGACAGGAAAATGAATAAATAATAGTAGGAACTTAGAACAAGAAATCGGGTGGTCGGCTCTGCTCTACTACTGTCGATTCCAACTGAAACTGGGAAGATCAAGCTATCAGATCCAATCATCCCATTCCTACTTCCGAGTTCCATTCATTTTTCTGGAATTTTTCGCTTGAAACTGAGTGTACTCCAATCATCCATCTAACTATATTTCAATTAGAATGGATGTAAAAAAAAAAGCTAATATATTATTTTTAGAGTATGAAGTGTCTGTTATTATTTGGTAGGGAGATCAGAATTTTTTCAATAAAATAGACGACTGATGTATACCGCATTGACATCAATTATTACTCGAAAATTAATGTAAATGAGAATTTCATTGCGTCCTCCTGTTTAACAAAAGTCTTAGCTGCCAATTCTTTTATGAAATTCCGATCACTCTCATTCATACACCGTTTTGCATGAAAATGAATCACATAAAAATATTCTACAACCTAAAGCCATTATCATCACTCCTATTCAGACATGTAAGTCAATGGATAAAATAACAGCAGCTCCTTGGAATTTTTAACAATTATTTGGGGAAAAAACAACGACAGCTGAGATATTTACAAAATATTTTCAACGTCTGCTGCAACAACGACTACTGCCGATTTCACATTTATGACTTCCTTTCTTCATTTTACTTGGCCAACATGATCGTCATGTCTCTTTTCTTCCTTTGAAATGAAAGATTTTTTTTATTCTTTTCATTGCGCACATGACGTCAGAATTTCCAACATACTATGCAAATAAAACATTTTCTTTGCGCACCACCAAGCGCCTTCGTCACATCAATTTTGCTCGCGGACTGACTATTTTTTGGCAAGAACGAATCGTATTTTACATAAGACAATATTATTTTCTCTTATCACCCATTTACATCATTTTTTTATGAATATGCAGAACAGTCAAAAAAAAACTTTTTACCTCTCCATTCAGTTGAAATATTAACACAGGTAAGCATCAACGAGAAAACATAGAGAATAAAATATAATTATCGTTTGGGATTCGAAATCTAACGATGAAACCACCCCTAATGATTTCGACTCAAGGGAGATAAAGTGAAACTTGCGAACCTTACCGTACTTCAGTAAATATTAAAACACAATGAAGTATTGGAGCTTTATTACCAGAGAGACTTGTACAAAGTGAGCTAAAACTACATAATATACTCTTGATACACGTTTACAGTAGACTTGAGGGTGTGGGTATGGGCTACTTCTCATTTGCGATCATAAGTCAAATAAAAGTTTAAAGTATTATTAAAATTTTAAATTCCAGTCAACATTAAAGTTAAGAAATTAAAATATTTGTTTTTCGAAAACTACAAAAACTTAATTAATTTAAATTTCAAGTTTTAAATGATAAATTCTGATATTTAACAATTTTCACTTTCAAGTTCGAATCGTATCAAGTTTAGGAAGATGTAGAGTTCGCTAGTGCTTTCAATACAATTTTATATTTAATTTAGGAAGATGTAGAGTTCACTCTTGTTTTCTGTATGCAATTTCTACATTTGAGTTTAGAAAGTTGTAGAGTCCGCTAGAAAATCTAGCAATCTAACTGAATGTAGAAAAGATTTCGGAGTGTCGCGTGTAGTCTGTTTGAAGCTAAGCAAATGCGGTCTGAAAGTGTCACATCTCATTTTGAAAGATTAGTGTAAGAACATGGCAGCAAAACAAAATTAATTTCACATTTCAAGGTATTTGATTCAGAAAGCTTTATTAGCTCTGAATTAATTATGAATTTTGCTGCTTCACCAAAAAGAAGATTTTATAGGTGAGATGTAGTATCGAATAAATTGTTTTAAAAAACGCCAATGAAATCTTGCCGCATTTTAACCTAGGTCACTGAATTAGGTTGATCGCGTGAGATTTTTTTATAAAACCTTTTTTTGGAGCATAGCAAGATCATAGGTTTAGTTTAAGTACTCTGAATCTTAATTTTAATCAGAAACGCTTTTAGGAAGGTCATATACTTAATTCTCATATTGGAAAACAAACCCTAATAGAGCTCGAGCAAGTGGCGAAAAAAAAAAAAATCTTTGATAAAGATTGAAGGGAGATTTTGAATTGTTTCTCTGATATTCCACAACATGATTCAGTATCCATTCAAAGTGTGACCTTGGCGGACGCTTGTTTGAAGAGAACTCGAATACCAACACCTAAATCTTGTCCCGTTTACATTTTTGTTACAGTCTTCGTCGTTGAATAATTATATTTTTGGATTCCAATCAGTTTCTTTTAAATGGACTGTTGATCTTATGTTAGTATAGAAACTACAGAGTTCCAACAGAAAAATAGGCTTATAACGTTCATATTGGTAATTCTGTATAATGAACTCTAAATATGAAACTTAATTTAGAAATAGAAGAAGAGCACGACATAGTTTAGCGCACTCTATTAATAAGAGCTGGATACATCGAAACCCTACAAGCATATAACAAGCGAACTCAACATCTTCCTAAACTAAAATTTAGAAATTGCATAGAAAACAAGAGCGAACTCTATAAAATTTAATTCTTCAAACAAAATGGCTGTTGAAATTCGTTTTAGTAAAAAAAATATTAAATAGCAAAAGGAAACGATTTTAATTTTCGGAGTTCTTTTCAACAAATGAGTTTTAACGAATTAAAAATCGAAAATTTGACACTTTCAATCGCTTTTAATCTCAAAAATTCAAATTAATTAGAAAATGAAGTATAATTTCATTTAATAAACTTTGAATTTTCGACTGTATGTTCGCAAATGAGAGGATACCGTGGGTGTGGGCTGCAGTCATCGGTGTAGGTTGAGGGTATGAGTGTGGGTACGGGTGTGGAGTGGGGTGTGAGGGCGTGTGTGGCACCCAGGCAGACAAAACTTTCGAAAAACGTGTTTAAACGCACAATCGGGAACCACGACTGTGATCCACTCACGCTCATTAAAAAAACGCAAGAAACGACGTTTTTTGTACAAAATAGTCACTTTTCAAGCGTGAAAACGGTGGAAAACTTAAATTTCTAGTGTTAAAACGTTCTCTTTTTCTAGATTTAAAAAATGGCGTGTTTAAACGCTCAGTTTTTTATATTTTTGCCGTTTTCACGCTTGAAAATTGACTATTTTGCACAAAAAACGTTGTTTCTTGCGTTTTTTTAATGAGCGTGAATGGATCACAGTCGCGGTTCCCGATTGTGCGTTTAAACGCGTTTTTTGAAATTTTTGTCTGCTTGTGTGTAGATGGAACTTTTCAGAAAAGTTCGCTGCTGAAGTTTGGATAATTCAATGATCAGTAGGATTAAGTTCAGCTGATTGAAGGAAGAGCAGATGAGTGACAATAGGAGTTGTTGTGGAAGATTTGAGTTAGGATGAGTCAACAGTAAAGATGGAGAATAGTCAAAGGAGGAAAAAGCGAGACTTCAAGAGTACCTACATTGTAAAAAAAATCTGTTTTTTTTTGCAAATCTATAAAAGGTTTTTTGAGTTTGTCACTATATAAAACCCTTAATAGGTACCCAAGAAAGAGTATCAAAGTTCTCAGAAACCCTCAAAAGTATCCAAAAGACGCTCAAGAACCCGGGAACCCACTAAAGGTTTTCAAGACTTCCAAAACTTTGTATAGATTTTCGGCTGCTATCCATAAAAATGTTCACTAATCTATATCTGTTGCTTTATTGTAACCGATTAGTCTAAACCCTTAATGTAAATCTATCACCTTACTCTAACCCTTTAATCGAATCCCTTATTCTATTTCCTTGTTCTAACCCCTAACCTAATTCCTTAATCAGTATTCATCCCTTTAACCTAACCCCTCAATCTAGCTCTATCTAACTTCTAATCTACGTCCTTAATCTATACATATATCCCGTTATTCTAAACCTTATACTATCATCTCATTCTAGCCTCTTAATATATCCTCTGAATCTATTCCTTTTGTCTAATCGCTCAGGCTATTCTTTAAATGTATCCCCTTACTCTAACCATTTAATCTTCATTTGTCCTCTGATGCTAACCACGTTATCTAACTCCTTTATGTTGATTCGAGTGACATTTTGGAACCATCTGTTCGTGGTATAAGAAGACAATAAAAGCTCGTTAATATGAATTCATAAACTGCTTCAAAGTGCTTCCGTATTCATGTCCGGTAAAGCGAGTACCATGAATCTAGTGAATGTCCCCAAGTGTATATTACTGCTAGTTTTTGAGTCATCTTGTCAGTTCAAGTCCTAAGGTCTTTAAGTGTGTAAAGGACTTAGACATGATAGAAATATAAGTACTGAATCTTTTGAGAGGCAGAGACATAAGCTTAATGAAATCCCTCAAGTGCTCCCATTTTCCAAATACACATTCATGAAGTTAGTGAATTCGGTAAATGTTGGAAGTCTCCTAAATAGAATGTCATTAATCTTGTGTGAGTTTTCGTAGTCTTAATGCCATGTATAACTGGCAACGTGCTGCCAGTCTTATTGTTATAGTCCTCATGCCTTCCTTTGAAGGACTAAATAAAAAAAGTTACCCGTAATGTTGTTGTCTTCCTCTATTTGAAAATCATTATGAGGAAGTCACTCTTAGTCATCAAGTCTTTGTTTTTTTTAGTAAGAGTTATAAATTCAGTCTTGTGTTTTGAAGCCTTGAGATCTCTCAAAGCTATCACCATGAAGTTAGTGAATGTCATTTGATCTTCAATCCTGTCGAACTCAGTGACATCAAGTCAAGCGAAGCCCTATAGTGATGAAAACTTGTTTATATTGAAAGTAAAGCCTTTAAGACAGGCTAACTAGTGGTATTCTTATTGCTGTCAAAGGCAGAATGTTGATGTCATTTGGAGTCTCCAGATATTTAGTTTCGTTACTGTTGAAGCGTAGTTTTCGTGTTTGCGTTTGTTTCCGCGCCTAATACTGGATCAATTAGAGGAACTAAATTCTGCAGTGTATAGAAATAAATATCTACATTTTTATTCAGAATGCTTCCAAGATATGTTACTTTGTTTATGTGTTCAAACAGACGATTCTTAAAAATATCACCATATTTTTGAAACGGTATGTCATGACATTCTCTACAATAGGTGAACGTAGAAATTCTTTTGACTTGTGCTAATAGATTTGGAGACAGCTAAAAGAAATGTTTATGAGAGTCTATATTATCTCACTATCCAGAATTTGATTCTTTCATTAGCGAAACAACAATCGCATTCCATAGATGTTTCACTCTTTCCGACTATTTTCGAATATCAAGATGCTTACTTTATCGAGATAAGTGTTTACATCGATATCAAAGTGAAAAACTACAACATTTGATACATCTTTTCTGTTAGTTCTCTCCAATTTCAGTAGCACAAGCCAATAGCACCCTGTTTTTCTCTATTATATAGAATATGAGGACGCATGTTTAAAAAAATTAAGATTCTATCATTTGCATTTCTGAAGATATATGGAAAATAAATTGTTTCGCAGACATTCCGACATACCCAGTATTTGTTTTAAATTTTCTCGCAAATGAAAATTTCTTTATGTTTTCCATCATTCTTCCCCTATCACTCTCCTGTATATATCGATTGAAAGGATAGTCAAAACTTGCACTATAATTCTTTACAATTTGTTAACGAGGATGATAATGCGTGTATTTGGATGAAACATAAAGGAATGAAAAAGGAGGAAAACGACATTCTTTGAATCAACTGATGATTTAGTGGAGCTCTTCGACAATCTCAGTAAAATTGGTCATAGCCCGTTCAAATTTTTAGATATTGAAAGAGGTAAAAAAGAATCGAGATCGTCTCGGGAAAAATGTATCTTTTTTGAATTCTTAGAATTCCAATGGTTTTACACTAAACAATTCCACATAAATTGAATAAGATTTATATCATGCATGTCTAACAATTTCTAAACCTCTAAAACAACAATGGGAACATGAGAATCAAGAAGAAGATATTCGAATGCTATTCCGATGTTCAAGAACATTAGAGGTGTTTCCTAAACTTTTTCTCGGAAACACAAGGGTTTTCTGAAGATTCGAAAACTATGCTTGATTTCTTTAGAACGCTTTCACCATTTTTGATGTCCGGAAACGCAAAGGTTTCCAAGAAGGTTTTTAAATCAACAGTGATTTTCGAAAATAGCATCAGGGTTTCTAGACCTGCCTTTCAAATACCCATAGGTTTTCGGATGCTCAGAAACCCAGAAGATATTTTCAGAAACTTAGCATGAGTCCGAAAACCTTTCTGAATACGTTTATGGGTCCTTGAAAAGGTTTCGTAGGGGTTTCGGTTTCTGAGAAAACCATTTTTTAGAGTGTACTTCACTTGTACTTCAGATTTTTTTTTCAAGTAGATGAAGTTTCGCTCTTCTCCCCTTGAAAATAGTATGGAGATCAATTGGAAGAATTGAAGAATTTGAAAATGTGATGTAACAATTATGTTCATTTATCTCATAGAGAGCTCCAAGGAATAATTCGTCAGTGAATGATTGGAAATAGACAACACTATAAACAAAAAGAAGGTATTCTTAAACATCTTTGAAGGATTTTCGATTTTGTTTCAATCTGAAAACCTTTCTGATGTTCCGAACAGGACTTTCCGAATGCTTGGAAATCCTAACTAATCCAGTTATAACAATTAGTAAAATGTTGTCTCCGGAAACTGATTAAAGTTTTTCAAGCGCAACAGAACCCTCAGATTGAGGATGTGGATATAGGTGAGAATTAAGAACGAACCAATTGCGACACGAAAATATCACACATACTAAAGTTTTATCATTTCAATGGTTGTTAATGTGTTAGAGTAACTTTATGCATAAAATATATGTCTTTTTTTAATCAGTTCTGTGTGAGTTGGATTTATGTCCGCCCTCATGGCAAGTTACGCAATTGTCCAATAGCAATGATTACAAGCATCATTCATTGTAACTATTAGCTGTCAGTGTCAGCTAGGGATGCACAAATTTCGAACAACTTCAAGTCAAGAATTGGAATTAAAATTTATTAGGATTGAAATTATCGCATCCTTAATGTTGTCCCCTTTCATGTGTTTTATATATTTCGCTCCTATGTCTAATTTTTCCTAATTTCAGACAGCAGAACGTTTTTTCTCAACATTTTTATTTGCACCATTTGTATAGTTCCATATTTTTATTTTCTAAATTTTACTTTCAAGATTAGCCAGATGATTTCTCGATATACTTGAAATTACTTGTTGTACACTTTCACCTATTTTTGTATTTTGACGTACTTGTTAACTTGGTATACGGTGTTTTCCCTATAAGGTTCCGCAAGATCTTATTTACAATCAGATGCTGTATAATTCGTATTGTATAGTATTACACAATCGCAGAAACATCTTACAACCTATGCTTTAATATGCTTCTTACTGTAAGAAGCTAGTGCAAATCTTGTATGATTCATACTAAAAAATTCTTGCGTAATCTAACAATTGAATTTTTGTAAGATCTTATATGTTGTAGTAAGAGTATAATTTTAATTTCACTAATACAAAAATTCGTTACAACAATTGTTTTCCTGCATTTCAATAAATGCTTAAACGATTAGATAAATTCTAATTTATGGCTAGTTCCGTTAGCATTGCATACAGGCATTTTACAAAATGGAGCCGATTCGTAAAAAAATCATACCACATCTAATTTCATCGCTTGGATTAAAGGAAAATACATTTTCTTTTATTTTAATTATTTGCCTTTTTGTCGTAGATCGCATTGAAGGTCTCTATTCAGCATAAGTATGTTTTTTCCCAATGTTAGTTATTTATTTTTTTTAAATACTTTTAGACAATTTCATCAATCAACTTTAATAGAAATTGCCTTTTGCTTTGTGGCTTATGCTTTTTAAACGAATGTTTTTGTTTTCTTTTAGTTTTTCTAAATGAATATACATAATGTAGTTTAAGCTGAAACACTTTTCTAAGAGAGAAAAAGCTGATAATAACTAAAAATAGCTCCAAATTAGACACAGAACGTTGCAGGGTGTTCTAGATAACCGTACACGAATCTTATATGAGTGTATCAGATCTGATATTTACATCATACAAGGATCGTACAGTACGATTTCATCAAAAATACACCCAGGTCAAAGAAACAGACACTAAGATCTTGCAAGATCAGACAAAAAATCGTACGAAAAATCGTTGTCTTAGACATCTTACATCAATTCGTACTGTAAGACTCTTGACAGATCTTGTTGTCTTCTTAGATCTTACTGTAAGGTTATAAAAAATCTTATGGAGCGGTAAGATCTTTCCAGAATTTTACAGTACGATTTGATGCAAGATTTCTGAGACGACGATTTTTTGTTCTATTTTCATATGATTTCGTCTGGTCCGCAAGATCTTACTATCTGATTTCTGGGCCTGGGCTCCCCAGGTCCACAAATTAGACAGTAAGATCTTATAAGATCCTACGTCTGATCTTATATGATCTTGTAAGATCAGACGAAAATCGTACAAAAAATCGTGGTTCATGCAATCTTATACTAAGTCGTACTATAAGATCCATCAAAGATCTTGTTGTTCGGTAAGATTTTACTATAAGATTATAGGAAATCTTATGTGACAGTAAGATCTTGGATGGTTCTTATAGTACGACTTAGTATAAGATTGCATGAACCACGATTTTTTGTACGATTTTTGCAAGATTTCGTATGATCAACAAGATCTTATGTCCGATTTTTTGACCTGGGTTGGTATACAATTCTTTCCAGACCATATTATCTCTATGATCTGGAAAGAATTGTATGCCTAGACTTGAAGGTAAGTTTTGCAGACACCACGATTTTTCGTACGATTTTTGTCTGATCTTATAGGATTATACAAAATGAAAGGTACGATCTTGTATGATTTTACTGTCTGATTATTTGACTTCGGTACGACTTTGTACATTATTTTTTGATCATGAGAGATGATACAGTAAGTTTCTGCATGATCTTGTAAAAATTGTGCAAGGTCTTATAATTGAAATTGTTAGAACCAGGGACGAATTACCGCTTGCCAAATTTTCTTTAATCATTTTTGATTATTTGAATAGTGTGCTTTAAAAAAATGTTTTTTTTTATACGAGATTGATGCTATTTCCAAAATCTTGTGCTCTTATGATATTCTTCCTTAACGGATTTATTTTTATTTAAGAATGATGTTACTAGCAAAATTTTGTGTTATTATTATAATCTTTAAAACCCCTGGTTATTTATGTATTGTTTCGCATTGAAGCAAAATGTCATGCCTGTATGTATTCCTAAACCATTTTTTGCGATATCTTTTAGAACTGCTCATTTAATATTATCCGAACTTCAGAATTTGTTTCGTTTTTTCATCTGTAATTGTCTTCATCGTTAAGCATCTAAACCTGACTATCTTGCAACCACATGCTTCATGAAAACATCAGCAGCTCCCATAATTATAAGTAATACGCGCTATGAACGAACGATATGTTTACTTTCTATCAGTCGTCAGCAAATATGACGTTCTATTTCAACCCTGCACGTAGCAGATTTTTTAAAAACATTTCATCAGAGAAATTTAATAATACAAAATTGTTCTAATGCTTTAATAACGATAAGAGTTTCTGAATGAGATTCAATCATCAAATAATAATCTAAGGATTATACTTCTCAATGAGTAACGTAGATGTCGCAAAACTTGCTGAAATATAACTAAATCAAATAGTATCATCTGAGACACAAATTCAATATAACTCTTTGAATCTTTTTTCATTTCTTACGAAGAAGATTAAAAAAGTAGTAAACTTTGTAACTTTTCGGCGAGTCTCTTGTGAAGTATTTCTTGGCAATATGTAAAAATCGATCAAAACGAATTTGAACATGACGAGTTCGAATACAACGAAAAAAAAATCTCAATTCTGATTTCATTTATTATAATATTATAGTAGTTTGATAATTCAAAATCAGTTTAAAGCTATGCATTGTTTAGTACTGAAATGAGACAATGAACACCAATAATGTTGACTCTCTCCACAAGAGATAAGTTTTTATATATAGACACACTAAATTTATCATTTAGTTATCGCTGTTAGTGATAGTACATCATTAGTTTGTTTTCCAACTGAACGTGTCAATGTTCTCATGTTAATTTATCTGAAAAGTTGGAAAAAATACTTCATCAAAAAGTATCATTTTGTGGCAATAATTGCAATTAGATGAATTTCGTCTTTCAATTCAAAACACTAAATATATCATTTACTAGCAGATCATTTGGTCACACCAGTTGAGGAGATGTTTTATCACATTCTGTTTCTGAGATAATCTCGTCATAATGCGAGAAATTTTAATTTGCACATCAACAAAGAAAGAGATTCAAAGAAAAAAAATATAGAGAGAAAACGTTCGATATAACACTATATAAGTACTTTGCACTTTTAAAAACTCGCATCATTCTACACAAATGTTGTGCTCTGCACCATATTCATTATTAGGACTATAGATTTAAGGTTCAGTATTCAACAGACCCTAACCTTGACTCAACATGCTCAATTTCCGGCAGCGTCAAATAATGCTTTAAAACGGTAAAAATTTAATTTTTTCTCATTCTCGGTATTGAAACGAGACAGTTGAAATATTTTTGTAGAACACATATTAGAAGCAGGTATGAAAGTTTAATATTCTCTATTGATATGAGATAATTCAGCTTATGTACACTAAGTTAAAAATTTCCATTCAATAAATATCTAATTATTGTTACTATGCACACACTCGAGATATCCTCTACTTTCAGAAACATAATACAAATTCAATATTGATTATTAGCTCAACTTTTTTATCCTTTGTTTTTACTCGAATCAAATTGAATGTCTTTTAAAGACAAGCATGGCCGAGTTATCATATAACGAATCTCTCATCGGAATTTTACACGACATCTCAAAACAATTCAACCGTCGTCTCAATTTTTATTTTTCTGTTCGATGCCATAGGAAACATACTCAATATTCTCGTTCTCTCACAACGATCTTTTCGTTTTAATTCATGTGCTTGGATTTTTCTGGCTTTATCTATTGTTAATCTCATTTCTATCTTATCTGATCTTATCACAGTAATGATCAGTGGTTGAACGACTAATCCAGCTAATTATATTGGATGGGTTTGTAAACTTCGTGCTTTTCTTGTATTTACAACAAGAACAATTGCTCCGTGGTTAATTCTATTAGCCACTGTTGATCGATGGCTTTTATCAAGTATCAACGCTCATCGTCGACAAAAAGGCACATTAAAAAATGCTCAACAATGGATAATAATTATTGTCATTCTTTCAGTTCTTCTCTATGTTCAGCAGCTATATTGTTATGAAGCAAATCTTATTGATACTCCTCTGCAATGCTATGGTAAAACAGTTGCATATCGTTATCTCACTGGTTTATCATTTGCTATAATGACAATTATATTTCCTCTGGGAGCTTGTCAAAAACCAAGCGATCACTTTGGTTGAGAAAGGGCTATACCGAACGTAACCAATAATTAAAAATGAAAGAGGAGAAAATAAGTGAAGTTATCACCTGATCAACGTCATTTCTTAGCCACAATAGGAAGTTGGGCGTTACTTGAAGAAAGAACATCTTTTTTTCGATGAGATGAACGGAATCAGCCTGCAGCATATTTTCTGTTCTCAGAAAGTCTTCAATACATTAGTTCCTATGACTAACGAAAAGATGAAAACATAGTTTCACGTGTAATTACTATCCGTTTTCAATAACATTTTGTAGAAAATTGGTATTTAAAGCAGAGTTGTAACCGGCAATGGTAAATAGCTGGTGAAGACCGGCCTGATCTGTTCCAGGGCTGGTCCCGTCCAATAGAGGATTCCGTCCTGGTCGATTCCAATTCTTTTTTTTTGAGTTTTTGAATTTTTTCGAAAAAATTGATCATAAAAGTTTTTTTGCATAAATCAAACACCTTTTTTTATGTCTGAAACTATTTCTGTATGAGAACATGCATCAGACTATTACATTAAGTGCAAATTCATCATATTATACTTAATACATTTTATCCATACAATATAATATCTATTATCCATTTTCAAAAAAAAAGGCGGTTGAGCATTTTCTTAATAACTTTTGATAGGAACTAGATAGAGAGGTGCGGTTTTCACCATTACGAAGACAAGACTGGGGCACATAATATATGCTAAAATCCTATTGGTTGGTAATTGACCAATCAAATACATTCTCAGTGAACATTTTGAACTCGTTATTCTGGAGTCATTTCGCAACTTTACTGAATTATGGATT
>CAJNSZ010002720.1:0-13993 GCA_905329745.1 Rotaria sp. Silwood2
CCCATTGTAACCGCGTCTGAACGCGTGTTTATTTACACTCGCGTCCAAACGCATATCAAAAAACTTTTCAACTGCGTATAGACACGGTGCTAAATGAACACGCGTTCAGACGCAGTAAAAATCGATTTTTACTGCGTCTGAATGCGGTTTACTAACAAACTGCGATTAGACGCGTATATTTTGCGTCTGGTGTTTACATGGGACGCGTCTGATAAAAACGTAGAATCAATTACACTTATACGTCAAGTAACACATTCTTCAGATGGAAATGTTGAATAATAGATCCTTAAATATGCATCATATATTCTCTTCATTTTCATATAATCTTACTCATAAAAGTCTTCGGTCCAGAAACCGTCGAAGGACATATGACATCGACAAAAATCTTTTACGAGGTTCTGGAATTTCTTTTTATGCGCAGGGGTTGATTATTCTGCAATGTTTCTACGATGCTCTGTTCTGTTTTAGAATGTCCGCAGCTCAGTTGAACGTCTTAAATACGATGGAAAACAGCAACCTTTTACTGAAGTGTTTACAACCATCTTATCTGATAACTTACCATGCTACGCGGCTTTTGTTTATAGTCTCTGCGTAGGTACGGCAAACATTATCGGCCATTTTTTCGGTGATCGTTTACGACAGCCATAATTCATCGTAAATCTTCGTCTATGACAACATTATACAGCTTCAATAAATGTTTGTCTATTTTGCCTTAATTCATCAGTATGCGACCGAGGCTGATCGAACAGCGCAAGAACATCATTTCAAGACGCCGATTAAAGATTCGGATTCCTCGACACTGAAAGCCTTTGATCAAGCTTTATGAAAATTTGTTACTTTCCCAAAAAGCATTTCTTTGGTGAAAAAAATCAAGTGCAAGAATTTTACATCACTTCATTACTTGGCAACGGCAACTGTCTGGAATCGGTAACTTCCCATCCATATGCAGAGAGGAGAGTGTTCTGCACAACAACTAGTAGGCATTTATGCATGTACCAGTATAAAATTAGTAAGCGGGCAAAAACATTGTGGCTACTTAGCAATTTTTTTACTTCAATAAACTGGTGTAATTAAACTAACTTGAGATTGAATCAAATACTGTTGAACCAGCTGACTGAATACCAGTTAATGAGGTCACTCAGATACTAAAGCTGATGCATCCTTACACTAGCTTAGGATAACAGGGCAGAACATGAAGATAAAAAAGTGCCCTGTGACTGCTCTTGATTCCAACTTTTTCGAAAATAGATAATTGAACAGAAAAAGCACAACGAGATCCTAACATCAAAAACAGGTTCCAGAATAAGAACATCCTGTTCGGATCAAATATAATATCTCACTATCAAACTAGTAAATTTAAAATAGAGGCTGTTGTGAACGTGTCTGGTAGAAGATAATTGACTTTCACGTTATTCACAGTTTAAGTACAGACACGTCAGAATATAAGAGCTATTTATATCGACTTTTTTAATAACAATTCAGCCACGATGGCTTAATGGTTATGCTGTTCGACACGTATCCTCAAGTTGCTCTGTTCAAATCTTAGAACCACCAACTGTCGAATGATCTTGGATAATTCACTAGCGACTACTTACCGCGAGTCACGCGTCTGATAGCATGTTAACTACATAGCTAGTCTATGTGCAGGAAAAACCTCAACATAGGGGTCGCAATACCGTGATTCCTGTGCTGATTGCAAGGTCAGACAAAAGAATAGTATTGGAAGGAATGTAGATACCGGCGTCTGTAAAAAGAAAAAAAGACGAAAAGAACCCAATCACATACGGATGCAAATAGTGGTGGACCACAACGAGTGATAAGTCCAAGGAAATTATAATTATCATTGTATAATCAATTCAATATTTCGATAGTGCACTTCAAGTCTTTCTGAAACTTATTGATCATATTACTTCCAACATATTCTGAAACTTTAGTTGTATCGA
The DNA here is from genome assembly GCA_905329745.1 of Rotaria sp. Silwood2. NCBI lineage: Eukaryota > Metazoa > Rotifera > Eurotatoria > Philodinida > Philodinidae > Rotaria > Rotaria sp. Silwood2. The sequence goes on from CAJNSZ010002720.1 coordinate 1,944, forward strand.
AACGAAAACAAAATGTAAGATGTGTTAGACAAATAGCTCATATGGGTAATGCTTGAAGTATTAGTGCATTGAAGCCATCACTTGGTGTTCTATTAACAGATTCTTTATCATTGGTGTGAAGAAATCGTAATGAAATATACCATCGAAGATTTATTCTCTTTTGTTCTTTGTTGCATCTATCGCATAAAAAGTTTATTTCATCAAATAAAAACACTAATTTATTGGACGTCGTTAGACATTTTCTCCATTTGGTTTAAACTGGATATGGACCTGCAAATTCTTTGGGAAGTACAGGTAAAAATTCGTTGTTCGCGACAATTATTCCAAGTTCTGAAATCATTCGAAGACACCTACATTAGCGAGTTATATAGTTACGGCAGTCTGGAATTGGATGATGGAAACGATAAAACGACTAATGAAGAAGAGAGCGATGATGAAATTAAGAATTATGATGGGAATAAACAGTCTGATATAAAAACATTGTTTTACATTAGAAGCGATGGAAAATATTATTAACTGGGTTAAACAACATCCGAACGCTAGATTAACAACTATTTCGAATAGATTTCGAAAAGTCAAATCAATAAATTACATTCCAAGATTTAGAGAATATATTGAAAGCAATGGCGGAAAACTTGAAAAGCTAAAAGATATCAAAGAATCTATGTCTAATGAATTTTATGTTGAAAGACCAATTGCAAAAGAACCAGTTCATGATGTTGAATTACAACTTTATACAAGTCAAAAAGGAAGAGAATCATTTTGGCATACTTTCAAGGCAAGTAAATCATCTATCAATGCTGCTAAGAAAGACAACAGAATATCATCAAGGAAATATAACAAACTTATTACTTGAACTAAATCAAGCGAAAAGTTTGGAGTTTAAACGGCATATAAATCTTATATTGATCTTGAAATGCATTTGTCTTCACAGAATAGTCATATATACCCTAGATATTTAATATGGGATTAGAAGTAACGCACCTTTAATATCAAATTATTGTTTATATGAAGATTTTAAGAGTGATCATTGTTCATTTCAACAAGAATATATATCTCCAAAGACTCTATCTTTTACTAGTGAAAGAGCAACTGGAATGGCTGTTGAAAAGAAATACAATGTAATGCACTTTTTCACAGTACAACCAATTACATCAACTAATGGTCGCTCTTTAGACAAGTTATCTCCCATTCTTTAAGAAAAGAAAAATGAATTCGGTAAAAAGAGTGCAAAAAGATTCAATCGTGCTACCAGATGTTGTAATATGAGCTTCAAAATCTGGGAAAAGCAGTGACGAAAAATATCGCACTTTTCTAAATGAGGTTCTACGTCCTTTAGTTGGTAAAAAAACATTTTTCCTAATACCTGAAAAATTCAAGCTGATCTAAACAAATTTAGAGCAGCATTTCCAAGTCAGGACATTTTTGCTTCCAATTGTATGACTTCTACTGTTAAATTAACAATCGTGGTGAGCAAACAGTATTAACTTGTGCCTAGTGCAAAAACCATCTATGCCACTACTATTTCGTTGAAGATCTACACCTTCACTTGTAATATATCTGTTGAAATAGTATATTGTATAACCTATTGTTGTCAGTTAAAATAAAACCGAAACTATTGGTGAGTTAAAAGATCTGATATCTGATAGCTGATGTTTATCTGTATTAATACTAGAGTTTCAGAATACATCGAAAAGAATATTATTTTAATGTGACCGATAAAATTCAGAAAAATGATTGAAGCGCACTATCGAAATATTCAATTGGTAATATGAAAAGTGAATATATATTGTTCTAATATCGTGGTGTTTCTATATTCAAACTGTGAATAATATAAAAGTCGATATTATATTCTGCCAGGCACGCCAATAGCAGTCTATATTTTGAATTTGTTACTCTGACTGTGAGAGGTTTAATTTGATCCAAATATGTTTAATCATATTCACTCACAACACAAACACCTCGATTGTTGATTTCTCTATTTATTAGCTATCGTTAGTGTGTTTCCAATAAAAATGCATTTTCTAAATGATAAAAATCTCTCTATTCACAAATTCTTTGGCCTTTGAACTTTTACCATCGCAATCTCTCTCGTGAAGGCAATCCTTTATTCCTTTATTTTCTGTTTTTTTTTAAAGTAGCACTAAGTGACCCCCAACCTCAAAGTTTCAAGCAAAATCCTACTCGAAACTTTACAGGAACAAGCACCTTCGGATCCTTACAAGACAATATCAACCATGATCAGAATTTTCATGGAAAAATCCAAGAATATAGTTTAAAACTACAAGCTTATGTTTAGATTCTATTCAGGATTTTATTCCAGACTCTATAAAGGTCTATAACAGATCCTGTTCAGGCTCTTGAAAAAAATGGATGTAAATGTTTCATCAAGATTTGAACTGGTTTTGTTTAAGCTGTTTAAGATTTACACATATTTGGATCACAAAACAAATTTAAATATCAATGTTGATGAAAGTCTTAACAGTTATAGATGCAAGAATTTTCCAACTTTTTTAATATCTTTCGTTTCGAACCTGAAAAAATCCAGGAGTCTTTCAAAACTTGATCCTGGTTATGGTTGCATATTTGTATAAACCAACAGAGCTTTTGACAAAATCTCAGAACATTTTGTTCTAGGTCTTCGAAAAATTTGTATTGAAATCGATTTGAGATTTAGGTCATAAATACGAGTTATTATCGTGAATTTATCCTAAAACGAAATATTAGAAACTATTGAATTATTGCATTCATTTTAGCTTACTATTGCACTAATTTTCTCCATTAAGTAGTTTTTTAGGAAAGAAATACATCATTTAGTGAAGCTGGTTCATAGTTACTATGAATAGAAAAAAATTAGAAATAGATTTTTTCGATGAAGTAGAAAGTAACAAAAATAGGCGAATTCCATAAACTGGATCAAAGATTAGAATGACAATGTAGTTAAAACATCTTTTGAGATAGTCGGCGTTTATGTACAATTCAATTATAAGTTAAAATTCATTCGAAATTGAAGATATGAAAGCTAGTAGTTATATATAATAACATCGGCGAATACCCTCAGATAAAATAATTAGTTCGTAGGCTGAAGATCTGAAGATCATTACTCTATGTGTTCATTTCTCTTCTGTTATATTGAGAAAATCTAGCAAAGAGTCTATCAATAAACTTGATAACATCCTGGAAAATATTATTAGGAATGTTTCAATTTGGAATCTTTGAAATCCTGCTCGATTCTCAATGAAAAAGAATGGAAAGCTGCTCAAGGCCGCTCGATGACCTCATTTTCGATCTTATCCAAATCTTTGCCATTTTGTCGCCATACATTTCTTTCAGGAGTTACAGGTTTCTGCACTCATTCCTGATTTTAAACTTAGTGGCAAACTGGTTAAGGCCTTCATTGAAATCTGTTTTAATTTGTGTCAGGGTCTTGAAATTCGGTGACTGTGCGCTTTCGTCATGGTTCATTCATTTCCTCCGAAAAAACAGCAAATCTTTGGAGGAACCTTGTTGGATCTGTCAAGAATCTAGCACAGAAGCACAGAAGATTTTCTCTAGGGTACTACCAGTAATATAAATATGAAACTTGAAGGAATATGTTGTAAGTTGAATATGTTTTCTTTTTTGTGTCTGAATGCCTAGTTTTTATATTCTCGATTGGGAAGAAGACATGCGAATACGTACGTCATATTGTAAAGAAAATTCTACATTCTTGTACAGTTGAGTTAATTAGAAATTATTGATTCTGTCCTACAAAAAAAAAGTATCCTTTGTCGGCTAGTACGGTGTTACAGTATTCGTCTTATTACAGGTTCAGAGCTATTCCATAAAGTTATACACAAAATAATCATGTACCTGTTCACGTCTAGACAATACAGTGCTACCCTTCTAGGTTTCATTGTTGGCTATGTTTTACATTATGCCTTGACAAAAATTACAGCTGACACACATGGAATTGGTTTTAAATGTTCAGAACAGAACTTCAGAGCAGCAGACTTGATATCGAAGGTAAAAGTATTATGTTAGAGTAGATGTTCACTAGGCGAAATCTCAGTCAATGTCAATCGTAGCTTATCAAAACAGAATTGCATAATTGAGAACAAGCGGATACGAAATGGATCAATCTCTAGTATAGAAAGGAGAGAAAATAGATTTTAATTTATTTTCATCACACGCTTCTCTAGTACTTCAAAACTTTGAGTTTGATGCATACGATACGTATATATTTGTAACCTATATCACTATGCAGAGAAGTCACAGTTAACGAGATGTTTGCTATTTCCGAAAAAAGTTTGAACGGTATATTTTGTAATGTCACATTTAACCCAAAGACGATGTGCAAAGTGGACAGAACAAAAAGCGAAAATCTCCAATTATCGGTTCTAGGTTTCTATGAAAATACAAGAATACTATGACTTCTGAGTCCATTTGTTCAACGTCCCGCTTGTAGAGATAACATCCTTTTTCATAGGAGCCCCTGTATGGATTTAACTACATGTAGCGCTGTTCGTTGTGACTCACTTGACACCTAACTGGATGTTCAACTTCTTCTATAGAATATACTACCATTCAAGTTCAATCAGTACTAATACCAAATGTATGCATGAGGGTGACTGTGGATATTGATGTGTGTACCGGTATTAGTCAGATTCTTTATGTCTACCTTCAAATGGTTCATCTCTTCGCTGATTCAACCAGTCCTAATCATACCCCTCCCTTCCCATCACATTCAAACCCACCCGCTGGCATATACCACCAACACACCAACACTATAACACCCACAAGCACACACACATCACATCCACACAACAGCATCAAATCACACTCATACCACATACCCACTACAAGACCTACACCTACATCCACACAGCGACAGCTTAATCTCACAAGTAGACCCACATGCGTACCCAACAAATACAAAACAACGGACAACCACGCCAACAACCAAAGTCTATATTCATCCTTCACTTTCCCACAGTGATGCCCATGCAAAGCTCCATACCTAGACACATACAAACATTCATAACCGCACTTACACAGCATATAAAAAGTGCACCAGTATTCATAGTATACTCTGATACCCTAATCTACAAATCTATGAAATATGCTCCCACGACACTTGCTCCTTGGACAGTTGTTCCCGGGACTGTTGATTCCCAGTGTCACATGTGTGGGTGTGGATTGGGGAGGAAGTAGCAGACATTCACATAAACAGTCAAAGCCTTTCTCACACCTGCATACCAACCCACGCCCGTGAGCTTGCACGAATTTATGTGAGAACATGACCATTCACGTGCATGCAAGTGTACAAACATGAATACATATCAGCAAATTTTTTTATTTCGTAAGACTCTTCCTTCCGCCGAGAGGAAGTTTTAATAAATTCTCAAAGCCTGTGTAGCATGAATTTTTTTTGTTTGCTCGCTGCTCCTTGGTTTGTTTTTTGGATAAACTAGCAGATGAATAGTTTATATCAAGTCTTTTACTGAGTGTTGTGATTCCCGTTGAGTTACTAAAATATTGTCATTTTCTATGTTTATTAACTAGTTATTTATACACAACAGTACCGTTGGAAACTTCTTTGAATGGCCAACTGATAGGTTTTATCGGAAAAGACCTAGAATCTGTATACTTCACGCAGATACTCGAGAGCTTGACACCACTTATGATCAGAATAATACCAACGCATATTTTGATAAACTATCATTTGACAGCTTTAATTCATATTATACACAGTTGTATGCGTTAATACATGGTTACAACTTTAAACGAATCAAAGTACCAATCATACCTGACAGGCATCTGACATGGACTCGACTTAAAGGCATTTACGATACTTTGCCAAAATATGACATTGTTGTTCATTTTGACAGTGATGCATTCATAACGGATCTTTCTATTAGTATTGAATCATTAATGTTTCGTTGGAATTTTACGAATGATACTCACTTTTTACAAGCACGTGCTATTGGAAATAAAAATCATTCAAACTGCGGATTTTGGATAATTCGAAATACTCCTTTAAGTCGTCAGAAATTATTAGATTTAATTGAATGTCCAGACAATTTAAATGATTGCAGTCAATGGCGAAATCGCTTTTCACATGAACAAGCAGCTTGGAACATTTACTTTAGACACACAATGAAGCAAGGTAAAGAATTTATTGTTGTTTCAGAAAATGAAGCGAATGGTTGGCGCAATGAGGGTGGAAAATACGTTACACATGGATGGGGACAAAAACATCGTGTCAAACAATGGATGAGCATGGAGCTACTTAGGCAAATAATAATTTTGATGCAGAAATTTATGAGTGCTAATCATTATGTAGAGTGTAGTTCATGGGAAAAAAGTCACACATCCTGTGATTAAAATCATCAATATTCAACAGTCTAAAAAGAAGATAATGTCCACTTCGAAATCTAAACTAAGCAAAAATGCAAAAAATCTAAAAAAAAAACTTCATTTACAGAGGTTCCTTGCGGTTTTCACTGTCTAAACATATGATTGCCTTTTTGAATTATATTTCCTCCGAATGGATAAATCACGTAAAGAAAAAATAGAAAGTGGTCGTGTGCCCGTACAACCGATGCCTGTACATTCTTATTCCTTTCGTACCATTGGATTCTAAGCGATGACCATGTAGCTTTCTACAACACGACACATGAGGTAGAGTGTGTGTGCAAATGTAGAGGATCGGTGTGTCAGTGTGTCCATGTAGGTAGGTGTGATTGTGGTTCTGATGTATCGTGGGTGCTCATAACAGGAAGATCCATACTCAAACTCGTACCTGAGACGAAAGTGCTGCCAGTACCCGATCAGACGTATAATATTTCTCCATAGAGAAAAAACAACAATTGCCAGTGTATTCGCAATTGTTGAAGTTTTTAAGCACACGATATGAAGCTGTCGAACCAAACATTCGTTGGTTACGTACTAACGAAATGAAAAATAACAAGCCAATAGACGTATTCGAGAGCACTAGCTCAGATGGCAACAGATTAGATTCGGGTGACTCAAACATTGATGATGAACGTGAAGAAAAGAAAGAGAAGGAAGAAAATGAAGATGAGGATAATGAAAAGTGTGATAACAATGATGATAATTATGATAGTCATGAGTACATGGATGATGAAGATGTTTTCCACTATTTTACATATCACCAAAACTCAACGAAGGCGGCATAGTGCACTCTTTTCCAACTGTACGATATATTTCCGATTGATGAAAATTAATTTCTCAGAATCAATTTTGCTCCTATTATAAACACTTCTTCTGGTAGATCACTGATGCATTCGATTTCACGTGAAGTCCAACATGTACATAGAACATTCATCAACTATTTAACGTACTCGTAAGAAAGTTGAACAGTTTGAATGATCCAAATTCTCTTGCACTTTTTGTTTGTAAATCGAAACAGCTCCTGAATTGTTTGTAGATGTTATTTAATAAGAGTAATGATGCTGAACAAATCCATATGATAACAATTGCACTGAACAGATAGGGTCAGCAGAGAATGCTAAGGTGGGAAGTTACCGTTACCTACTCGTTACGTTACCAAGTAACGGTAACTTCTCTCTCCTAGGTATACATGTAGTTGTAGATTTCGGTTTGTGTGTAAGGGTGTGGGTGTGTTTACAGGATGTGAGTGACAGTATGATGTTCGTGTGCAGCTGTGAGTGTGGGTTTGAGTGTGAGTACGTATCGATATCGGCGACTGCAGATGAGACTGTTTCGATATTAGTGGGTGTAGCTGTAGCTCTGACTGTGACCGCAGATCTTGCCCTTTTTCTCACTGTACGAACCTACACTCTTACGAAGAAAAAGAGCCACACACACCCAGATACCCCAAACGTACGAGAGAGTGTCAATTCAATCCGAAACATACTCTGTAATACAGAGAACTCTAACTTTTCTTTCTTTCTAGCTTAGTCGAAAAGTGTCCATTGAAGGGACATTGTATTTCATCAGTCCAGTAAGTTTGTGTTCTATCCTCTTAAATAGTTACAACAAAATTAATATTTTCGATCAGCATTTTGTAATTTGTATGGCGTTATCTTATACTTTTTTCCTAAATTTACTGAAAAGTATCCATTGCATCTGAATTATATTTCACAATGCGAAAAACTTTGTGTTTTCTGTTCCTCTTAAACCTACAAGTAAATCTCTGATGCATATTAGTTATATTTTGTACTTGAAATAACTTCATTCTGTTTATTTCTAAATTTTCAATGATGTCTCCATCGAATATCAATCATACTTTGTAAACATAATAACTTTTTCCCTTCATTTTTTCCTTTGCTTTCACATAAGTAAAGTAAACAGTCTATTAGAGTAATTCCAGCGGCGCATCGTCCAGCATATGTTTCAAGTGCTCTCATTCGCCTTCCCAATATAATTCGTCATAGTCTATCGAATATCGCAATCAGAAACACGATATCTTGAACCATTATCTCGCAATTTGAATTATTCTGGCTTGTCACGATAGGTAGCAAAGAAATCTTCATGTAATGCCAGCAGCGATTTTGCCCAAAATACATTTTCGGCCTTTTTGCGTTTAGTATGGATACAGAATGTCGACATCTCCTTGCAACATGAATAGGGAGAGCTGGAACACATCCTGAATGAATCAGTGTTCGAATAACTCTTCGAATTCCCTGTAAGTCTACAGGAAATATTAATGAATTTCAGCTTGTGAATCGATGGTGACCAATATGCTGAGTTTGATTTCAGTAGTGGATAGACCATGCAAAAGCCCACTTAAAACCCGAATGTGAACACATGGTATGCTTCCTAGTAGCGTCGCTGCAAGGTTAAATCCGTCGGCTTCCCTCACCCGGGAGCGCATGGTGTAGAAGCACTACTTTTCAATTTGTGAGACAGTTGTGCAAGATACTGTGATTATGAGTGCGGCATTCAAGAGGCCATGTCGTACTCTACTTGAAACAGAAACGAGAATACGCGAAGCACTCCCCAGGCGAAGTCACACTTGAATTAGCACTACGGTCTCCCTATGGCCCACAGAGAAAACCAATAATTTTAAATTTTTCCAGTAATGTCTCCTGATATGGTAAATATCATTTCACCATTCAATAGAACATGCCGATATCAAATTGCAACACAAAGATGAGTATCTGAAGCGCATCCTAGACGAGTCGCCCTTGGGAATACTTTCAGACGCGTTTGGATCGATGACGAAAAACCTATATTTTTAAGTTTGTGTCAGTATGGTTCAAGATATCTTTAATGTGATTTCACCATTCGATGAACCATGTGAAAATCTACTTGGAACATGAGTTAGGGCATCTGGAAGACGTTCTGGGGGAATCGCTGCTAGAATGGCTCGAGTTGGCTGCTGGCTTCATCTACATTATGCTTTCATTGAAGTCTCCGTTGAATCGATCTTGTATGTTTTAATTAAAATAAATTAATCTGTTCGTTGTTTCGTTTACTTAGATGAAATTGTGTAATGAATCTGAATTAAAAAATATTATTCAGATAAAGTTTATTTTTTCATTGTTTCTTGTAATATCTTATTATATTTGGGAATTTTGATCGCGAGATGTTATCGCGATCAAATTCCGTTAAGTAACAAATCTCTTCGCAGAGTCTCCGGATCTATATTGAAAATTTGCGTTTAACCTACAAATTTTTTAAACTCAATGACGTAAGGAATGTTAGTAGCAAATTTTTAGTTTTGCCCGCTGAAATTAGTTTCTAGATTCGTGGTGAGTCTGCTCTTGCTTGAGTTACATGCAGAATCAAATTCTACGTCGAATGGTACAATTTTCAGGCGACGTCCTACAGCGAAAATTGGGTGTTTCACGCTAATTACTGGGTCAGGTTTCCTCCTGTGACCAGTTTTCTTTGCTGGCGTTCGATCGTGGGCTTGTGCTGAGTGTAAACTTGCTTGGTTTAGCTGGAGAATTAAGTTCTGCATGAAATGGTACTATTTCCAAGGGACGTCATCGGACGGAAATTGAGAGTTTCGCCCGAAATAGTGAGTCCGGGAGTACTCTTTCATCACCTATCCTTTTTGACTATTCCCTCTTAGAGTCGGGTTTAGTATAAAACCAAATTATTTTACTCGAAAAAAATGGACATAACCTTGTCTCTGAATTGGATAAAATTTTACAGGAAAATATTTCCGAAAATCCCGATCAGATATTTCTTCGTTTTCGAATCTTCTTTGGTCGAAGAATAACGTTGGTATCGAATCACATGCCATCTACTACACGTTAAAAATTATGATGATTCTTTGTACGATTATATTCCGGTGCGACAAAATCGCTGGAAAAAATGAGTTTTTACGCGTTGGAATGAGCAGTCTTTACGTTTTGAAAACGAAAAATTTCTTTAGAAAACGAAAGCGATTCTGAAGAAAACTATGCTTGGGAAGTTGATTTTCGAAAAATAAAGATTGTCTATTTACTGTGTTTCAAGCGTGAACAAGGCACATTTGTAAGTGGAGAAATGTGTTAAAATAAGCCCTAGTCTGTTCGAGCTGCTTTTTCTTCAAAGATTAGAACGGTCTTTTGTATGTAATCGGAGAGCGAGAATTTCAAAGATGATGAGTGTTTCGTTCTAAACCAATTGATAGGCACCGGCTATGTATTGTGAAAAAATCTCAACATTCACTATTAAGATGGCGTCATTGATCAGAAAGCAGTCGACCACATTATGAAATTTAATCAATGCCACAGCAAGATAATAATAAAAAATGCTCAGCGTAACCATCATATAATCAAGATGAAAGTAACATTAGGTCCATTGTCAGCGAAGTCTTCATCCTATCTATTCTCGATGTTCGTAGGTGTTCCTAAGTTTTCGAAGAGGGTTAATACAACTTAACTCAGTTAAATCGTACGTTGCACCTATTATCAGAGCACGATCCGTTGAAGAAAAACTACTCCAAACCGTTTCTGTGCAGAGACTGCACCATCAGTCACAAAATAAACAACCAGAATATCATGAGAATAATAGCGAATCCGAGTACATGGGGTCAGCATCCCATTTTGTGTGACATGATTCCACTTGAAAATAGTACCATTCGACCCAGAATATAATCCTGCATCTAATCCAAACAAGAGCGAACTCAACCCAAGTCTAGAAGCAAATATCAGAAGAAAAAAGTCAAATCCGCTGCTAACTCCCCTTACGTAATTAATCAGTAACTCTAACTTATCCCTAGTGTCAGTGCTGTTTATTCCTTGCGAAAGTATGGAAAGTTGTGTCAGAATCATGAATTTAAAGGACCTGGTTCAATTTTATTCAGAATCCTGTCTTGAACCCTCCGGAATTCTGTTTCCAGGATCTCAAATGGTTAGCCAGGATCATTTTATGGATTTGTCTATGCTCCTACTCAGTTTTTAATTTTAGTTAGGAATGCACGATACCATTATAATTCACTTTCAATCGTATTCAGAATCCTAACATGACAACAGATAGGGTTCTGCCAAGATTTTATAAGATGTTTGTCAAAATCTGAAGCAAATCTTTGTACTAGTATCCAATTAGGATTTATGGATAAATCAGATGAGAATCTCAACAAGACAACAACAAGATCAGACGGAATTCTGAACTGAGAAATCGTGACAAGATTCGAATAGGATCCTGCTGTAGTTCTTATAGAAACGTGTGATGAGAATCTTTTTGTCAGTGCCTGAAGATCCTGTTCAGACATTTTCAAGAATAAGCGTTTCAAAACGTTGCAAAACTATATCAATCCTAATCAACATCTTGATAGGAAAACAAGGATTTAGTTAGGAGCTTTACAGATACTGTCCACACTATTGAGACTTGTTCATTTCTTGAGAAAGTCTTGATTGATTTCTGAAAATCATAAATCTGAAAGATCTTGTCACGTATTATTGAGAAGTCTTTTCAGCATTTCTTCAAACTATTCTTCAATTTTTTTTCTAAAAGAAGAATGCACAATTCGACCAGGATTGATGCTCGTTCCTATGCAGCATCCCTCAATAGAATAGTAGATAGGATTCTACTAAGATTTTATTAAATTTTAGTCAAGATCCATTCTGGATGTTGGATACGAAAAT
>CAJNSZ010002721.1:0-13992 GCA_905329745.1 Rotaria sp. Silwood2
GAGCGCTCTTAAGATTTTGCAATGGTTGATAATACAGACTGATTAAACGAAATTTCGATAGTATTATCGTTCTAATCATATGGAATCGTATGATCGAGAAAATCACTTTGTAAAAGCTCTTAAAATTCTACATCGTATAAGGTTTTGCTTCAATTGGCTGAAATGTCCACATAACGAGTTGGACCATTCAACAACTGCAGTAGCCAACTGATGGATACTTCCTTTTACTCTAATTGAGAGTGTATCATCTCATTTTGATCGATGAAGTTAATCATAATGAAAATAAACGGTAGAAAAAAATAGTTCAAGATTTCTTCAAAACATATCATCAATTATAGATATACTTGCTGTGTCTATGCATGATAAGAAATCATATTATTAGTTAGAAATATCGAGCAATCTCAAATGATTCTCCTAGAATAAAGGATTCGAACAGGAAGTCAGATTAGTTGATTTCTCGAAAAGAGCAAGTCTGACAGTAGATTCATTCAAAGAAATAGATCAGAAAGATATGATCGATGGTTAATAAAATCAAAGTTGCTTGTAGGCAAGTCAGAAAAGGAATGAAACATCTGAACTTACAGTAACAAACTCAACAATGAGGAAACATAATTGAATGCATAAGGTTTGGATATTGGCTTTCGAAGCCATTTCATATTGATGATGTGAGCTTGAATACCTCTACAAAATGTTCATATTTAAATGAACTTAATCAAGTCGTTCCATATGCATTTATGTAAATGTCGGATCGAAGTTACAATCTTCTTGTGTAGTTTGAACTTAGACAGAAAATTTTCTTTAACTCATTGAACATCATCCCAATGACGACATAACAATCGTTCGATTGATCATGTTATTTGAAAAGTGTGAAATTATGCTAAAGTTTTCAATATCTTTCAGAATTTTCTTGAAATTCTGACTTTTTCTTGGCCGTTTGGTTAAGAAAATGAACATAATAGGTTATTCAAGGACTAAGAAATTGGAATTCGTTCATAATTGTTCCATAGTTCCATCAGTGGAAGAACTAAAATATAGACCATAGTTAGGATAAGTATTTATATTACACTCCTTTTCATCAATGTGGCTTTCATGATATAGACAAATGACGTTTAGTTGTCGTTTTCTTATTAGAAATCATCATAGCGATATTGATAGTTCCTCTGTTGATTAAGAGTTCTCAGTTGTTGAATATTGTCCTACGATATACACGAAGTTCTACTCGTCTACATTCATAATCTTGTCTAGTTGAAGAGAAGTGCCGATGAGATCGAAACACACTCACCAAAAAGAAAGGAAAGAGAGTTCGAATATATAAAAATAGTTTCTTCTGTGAAGAATTGTTCTATATGAAAAATGTTATTGGTCTCAATATCTATGCATAGGCAGTGAAATCAGAATTTTTATCGGGTATTATATTAAAATGTTTATTTAGGAATATTCCTACTTCGAATATACCAAGTAGTTTTCTTGATTTATGTGAATCTAAATAGTTTGCATCATCAATAGACTCTTTGTTATAACATAAACCAATCAATTTTTCATCTCTATATACCGTTGATTAGCAGCTTGAATCTGTTCAATTAATGAATCAGTGATTGTATTAATACCAGTAATAATAACAATAGATTTTGTTGATTTATTCAAACCATATTGTTGTTGTTGTTCTTCATCTAAAACACACTCAGTTTTTCTTTCTCGGTTACCATGAGAAAACTTGTTGGAAGAAATGTCGCATATAGGCCCAGGTTATTTATAAGAAACAAATTCCGTTTTTCAGAAATTATCCTAAAATACGATGTGTCTGTAATCAAACGATTCTGCTCCTAATGTGATCGAGTTTACTATTTCCGATCAACTCTAATCCAGTTTTTTGTTCTTTACACCATCACGTCTTGATAATGAAACTCCTACAGCAAAGATTTATTCAACATTCTATGTTGATCTATTAAAATGTATTTATTCACGAGTTTCAAGTGACTAACAGTACCTATGTGCAATAGTTAGTGTTCTGTATCTGAAGACCCTGTGGTATCTGGTGATATTTGCAATTTCTTGATTATTTCTGCAGCTGATTTATAATCAGTGCGAACTCTTACGACAATAACATAAAATGTATTGAAGACAGCATAATTTTGATTCAAATATGCTATGGTTTTAACAGGATCTGTCACATCAGAATAATCAATTATGTGAACTTTATTACTACTGTTTTCGTCATATAATATATAAATTTACATTTGTTATGTGCAATTATCGAAGTGATCACCACGCTGTAGGGTGTGGGAGTAGGTGTCAATAAATTAGAAAGCAACATAACACTAACACCCATATCCTTCATATTCTCAATTTTTGAATTCATGATAGCAATATTAAAAATTTCTCATCCTTGCTTGGAAACAATAGCATTAACCTTGATATTTAATGACTTGATCACAAATGTTTTATTGTTTTCTCTAGTTTGATGGGTAAATATTTATCATTAACAAAAGTAAATTACAACTATATGAGTAACTAAACTAAAAGAATTCATTAACTATAATAAGAATAATCAATTTCACATAGAAAAAAACAAACTTTTTCAAGCTGTTTTCAAAATAATATTCTCGTTAGATGTAATTTCTTTCGCATCTTGCATTGTTTGTTGAAACTTTGTGTGAATTTCATACTCCTCAGTCGATACAAACAACAAAAACAAAAACTGAATATATTTGCTATCAATAGACATTTTCGTATTATCATATTTCTACGCCTGATACTAAAAATGGAACCTTTTGTACTGTCCACCGAGAAGATTGACCATGTTCGGGTCAAATTATCACTCTCACTACCAAACTAACAAATTTAAAATATAACATGTCCATAGAAAGCTTGGACCGACAGATTCGATTTTTAAGGCAGTATATTTTTAGAATCTCGTTGAAATTTATCGATCACAATAGGAGGGTGTGGATGTCGGTGTCAGGTGGTGTGCGGATAGGTTTGGATCTACCTCTTCTCTTCAAACACACCCACACCTAAGGTCATTGATCCTAAAATCCAAGTCTATTTTAGATTTTTGTTGCACTCCTACTTGTAAGTTGTTAGTTGGCGCGCAGCAAATGAGATTCAAATAGGAGTACAAGAAATCTAGAGTATATTTGACGTCTAAAATCGTGAAATATGGGGTTTTATTCGTGTTTGTTTTTGGAGTTTAAGTTTAAGTTTAGACTTAGATTTCACAGTTTGGGTTCGGGTTTGAATTTGAAGAATGGATTTACTTTTGAACTAAATCTGCAATAATAGTTGTGAATTTTATCCCAAATCCCAAAATCATCTATTGACTGTGTCACACCACTAGTAAAGTAGGTTGTTGTTGATGTTGCCTCATCTTACTAAATCTCAAGGCTTTGAGTTTGTTGCACTCCTAGGTTCAAATATGGGTATCGTAGATACTAATGGTTGAGGTGTGTTCTTTCTTCAACTACGTTCCACATTCCCTACTTGTTGTTCCCTGAACCTTCACTATATGCATTCTTCTTTAGGCTTTCGTGAATTCTCAACATCTAAAACTATTTTCGAATTCAGTATTTCATAAATCATGATAACTTTTTTCTCTACGGTTTCTAGAAATTCGCAGAGCCGATACGGATCTTCAATCATACAGTTCGTTTTAAAGCGCACAAACACTATTACCTCCGCCTTTATTCTATATTTATTCAAAAACATGAAACTTTAAAAAAAACATACAGAGTGGTTCAAAAGTGGCTTTACTGATGAAATCAAAAGTCTCTATCATACTTTGACCAGATGAGTTAATTCTTTTACGATTGACAAGAGAATATTGATAGACCATGTTCAAAAGAAGACAATTGACAAATGCTGCTTCGAAATATAATTATTAATCTCAATAAAGAATAGTAACCGTTCACGGCTTATGAAAAAGCAATATAATGGTTTCTTTAGCAAAAAAATAAGATAGACGTTTTTTTTCTATGTGATTCTTCATAGAAGTGTCTTTTGATGTGAAATTTTTACCATAAATACATGTCTTGTTACTCATTATATCCTAAAATTCTCGGCTATAAACAGTAAAAAATTGTCACGATAACTGCAATATATTTTTTCCATAAGTCGTAGAAAGTTGTTTTGTTATGAACATGATCTATGAACACTCTGTCATCAGTGATAATAAAATTAGCCCATAAATTTTAGGACCACTCTGTATTTCCCATCGGTTATTGCCGCTATGTCTTATATAAATTCATCTCTTTTTCTTCTCTTCAGCTACATCTAAGAAAAGAGAAAGAGCTAGTTGTACAATGTTTTCTTTTCAGAATAATCATGTACTCATTGGATGTCTACTTACGCCGTTTTATTCTCCTATCTCAAGGATATCCTGAAAGAACAGATTTCTTTTCTTTCTTTCATATCACGTGTACACATACTTATTTGCCTTTTATCCTGTAGTGTTGAGTTCGTCGTTATTTCGATATTAAAGTTTTTATTTTCTCATTTCCATATTTGATACTGAGAGAAGTACATATATCAGTACTCCTCGTGGGATAAGATGAGATAGAATGGGATGCGATACTTTAAAAAGTCTCACATCTCATCCAGTTCCGTCTAAACTCATGTTCGTCAATTGGTTTTTGAAAAAGTGTAATTCAGTGGTGCACTCATCATTTTGACTAATTATACAAAATATTAATATGCAGCGATAGTGAAAAAAATGCTATATTTTTCTATGATATTGGATCCTTTTTTAACTAATATCATAATAGTGAAATTTCGATAAGAGCTGTTGGTTATAATATCTGACGATAAAATTAGATCATGTTGTCTTCGATGTATATTCTCCTTTTATTCTTCTCCTTGTAAATGTTGATAATCTCTTTTGTCACGCTCACACCCATACCCTACTTCGAAATAGACAAGAACGCAATATATACGACCAAAATAGTTACATCTTTTCTTATAAAAAAATATTTCTATAAGTGGTTGTTTGTCTCATGAGACGGATGAGATAGGATACGACGCAAATACTTGGATAAACGTCTCATGGAATGGTATGACACATATATCAAAATATTTACATCGTATCTTGTCCCAAGGAATAAGAATTTTCTATCCAACGCGAAGCTCTGACATGTATATAAATATCATTTGCACTCCATAGACATAGATGTACACAGCTGCAAATATTCATATGAAAATTTTTGTAATGCTGTTAACAGAGGTAAGTTTGAATATGATTTTCTTCTTGTGTCTCTTATAATCGATATTCATCATATTAGAATACATGGAAAAAAACTATAAAGGACATTAGATAAGTCCAGTGTTTTAATATCAATATGTATTAGTACCTTCCATACTAACAAGAAATTTATTAAATCCAAACCGTTTGGAAGTTGGGTTTTAGTATAATTCCGTCTGTCTCATGTCGCTTGTTTATATTCAAAATATGACTTCTGTGTAAATATAAGCAAAAAAACATATTTCTATTCTTTACATAGTCTAGTACCAAAGTCAAATTAGTTGATAAACATAAGTATTCGACTAATATTACATTTTCGTCTCGTATTCACTTTTTCGAGATGCTTTTCTAGGATTTTGATGTAAATTCTGATAGTTCCTTTGACATCAAATTGATGACTCTTTAAAGAAATTGTTCATAGAGATAAGAGTATTTTCTGACTTTAGTTTTCATTCAAAAACGCTATTTCAGTGAGCGTCAGAATTTATTTTAAACGTAATGGATGATATAAAATCCTCGACAAATTAGAAGGATGGAGTCTGAGTTATCCTTTCACGACCACTGGCAGACACAGATACTCTCACTCTAGCGAAATCAATTAGTAAACATTATTAAGTATGTATGTCTCATAATGAAATTTATATTATTGCGTTTTGTCTTTTTGTTACCATCAACATCATTTCGATCTTGATTATGATCTTCTCTTATTTACAATAAAACTTATCAGAAAAAAAGACAATTATCTAGTATTTATTCAAACAAAAAACATGTTCTTTTTACATAAAATATATTGGATTCATACTTTTGCGTCTAAGGCAATCTTTTCAAAAAAATATTGTACTCTATTTGAAATGACTTACACGATCGGTTTAAATTTCATATTTTCATGTCATTGCTGATTGATAGAATTTCATTCATGACACAACGATTCCATTTCATATAAGCACGAAGAAAATGATCAACTTTTTTGTTCATTTTATTGTTCGTCTCTATTCATTCAAGTTTAAAAATGAGAATAACAAACAACTTTA
Organism: Rotaria sp. Silwood2; assembly: GCA_905329745.1. Taxonomy (NCBI): domain Eukaryota; kingdom Metazoa; phylum Rotifera; class Eurotatoria; order Philodinida; family Philodinidae; genus Rotaria; species Rotaria sp. Silwood2. Next base: position 6,265 of record CAJNSZ010002721.1, read on the forward strand.
GAAACAGATATAACAAAAATTTCTGAAATTTTATAAAAAAAAAATTGATATTTCAGACTAAGAAACAATCATTGAGCCAAAATTAAATCATCACTTTCTTTTGTTATAAGTTATTTTATATAAGGGTCTGGTTGTGTGTAGTTGGAAGAATTGGCGAGATTGTGGACGAGAATAGGATCAACACCTGCGGTCACACCAAACCTACTAACACACTCAAGTAGATTTTGTCAATTTCATCGAATTTGATTTATGGCAACAGTGAATCACCTAAACAACAATATATTGATATGCACTCATGGAGCGAAAGTAATTCAATAGGAGAGTGGGAAAGAGTAAAAAAATTCTAAAGTTAATTTACACACAAGAGGAAAATGTATAGCAACCATAACGTGCCGTTTTATGAATGTGTTATAGTCTGTCTGCTAACCATTCATTCATCGATTCATTTTGTGCATATAGGCACATCTAACCAACTCAGTTGAATCTAATGAGTTTAAATATTTTCGTAGGTGTTATTTTTTCTAGATTATTTCTCGATTACTTACTGGTCAAGAACATGCCAAGAGATCAATCGATGATAGAGTAATATAATAATAGCTGTCGCTAATTCAAATGGAACTGAAAAACAGTAATTATTCAATGCTACAAAGAAAAAAACAAATGCGCTGAAAATTTAATTCGGACCACGTTTATCGACACGTGTTGCATTGAAATGTGTACTATTTATATAATGTCATAATTTCTTTCAGCCACTGATGCTATTAGGTGACATGAATAATGATATTCAAGTAATGTCACAACAATGAGACCGTTGTCTTTTTTTCTATCTCTCTTCCGATGACTTTTTTATTATCTGATTTCGGTTGGTTATATATATATATTAACTTGATGCACCCATGCGGCATGCAAGCTAAGAGATGCGAGAGAAGGATATCTTTGTTTTCAATTTATGTGTGGTCATAGAAAAAAAAATGAACCGATAATTTGTCTTGATTTTTTTTTCTTCATTCTCGAGTCATTTTTATTTCAAAACAGCACAGCGAAGAGATACAAGATATCAATAGTAGAAAGAAAATTTACCCTTTCATTTCAGATAAATGAAAATGTTACATATTCTCTGCTTTTATTTATTGATTGCTGTTAGTAGCGGAATAAATTATGATTTTTTATTGGCCAATGGACCAACACATATAAGTTCAAATGATACATATTATTTTCCATATGGTGACCCAAAATACGACATAAAATTTAAATTATTACAAGTGGATCCTTATACCGGTTTATGGATAGTATTATTGCATGGTGAACCTGGTAGTGTGTTAGGCATACATCGTCATTATGATCAGGTATATGGTTATACACTAAAAGGAGCGTGGGGTTATTTTGAACATCCTGAATGGTTATCAAAACCGGGAGATATTGTACATGAAACTCCAGGATCAGTTCACACATTATATATTCATCAAGATTATGGTGATACTGAAGCATTATTTTTTGTATGGGGTGCATTAGAATATTTAGATGAATACGGCAATAAAATTTATATTGAAGATTGGCAATCAATATCGCAAAAATATGTTGACTACTGTGAAAAAAATAATTTACCAATTGTCGATGTTACTTATCCGAAGCAAAAAGCTCCCGAAATAACATTTAAAGAAAAAATCAGCAAAAATGAATTATAATCAATGATCATATGTATCAGTTTGGTAAAACTCTAATTTTTTATTTTTTTAATTACTTTGCAGTGTAACTAATTTGATCATTTTCGTTTGTAGATTTATATTTTTAAATAAAGTTTCCCTTGCTGATTGTAAGATGCGTTGTCAATTTTTCACTAAGTTCCGTTGTATTCACTGTATATGATTCTGAAAAATGGTTTGCAGCATCGTCGAACTTGTACATTGCTGGCAATTTTCCGATTTCTATCCAGCAATAGTTTCGAAATCAATGAAAAGTATGCAACAGGGCCAATATTGTCAAGTACAGCACATGTGTCTATCCCAGAGATTTTGAAGGTCATTCAAAAGTTTTTCCGAAGTCTGACATAAAAAGAGAATATATTCTATGAACTTGTAGTGAAAACCAATCCAAAATCATATTTTAATTCTGTTCGACTATAGGTGAAATCTAGTTGTAAAACATGAATCCACATTGTTCTCGAACGTGATCAGAATTGGACATAGCTGGTTTGTGGTAGGCGATGGTGAGTGTAAGATCTACACCTGCTCTTCTGTATGTGAATGAATTTGAGTGTGATTATGAATGAAAAGAAGGTACAAACCTGATCACCCTTTCACTCACACCCACATTCATCATTGTATTGATCTATGTGAAATGTCAAAATATTGTTGTAGTCGCTGCACATGCTGGTCATATTTAATCACGTAGGATTGAATCCTTCACTTATGCTTACTAAGTGATTAGATTGGTTTGTACAGACAAATCAAACTTTCTAAGGATTTTCGGTAGAAAATGAGATGCGAGAGAGCAGAAGCCACAGAAAGTTAATTAATTTTTTGTTTTTCCTCCTTTGAAACGGATTTCTTCACTGAAAAAGTTCGTTTTTTCTTTGTTCCAAGTGTATAAAATGCAGACTTATCTAGTAGCGTCTTATGCCTGTTGATCGAGGATAAGTCTTTAGAACACATGTTATTTTCTGGAGTAGCAGAACATTTACAGCCTGTGTCAAAGAAGCATCTCGACATACTTTTTCATAATTTTTAGCGGAAGAGGTACTTAATAAACGAAAGATCTTGATGGAAGACGCCTATGGAATGCGTCAATTTTGACTCTCACTTTCACGCTCAGTGCATCAGGCACGACTAGCTGTGTTTTAATTCGTGTCGATATAATCGTGATGAAATGATAAAAGCGAAGAGAGTAGTCATACTTACTTATCAATAGAATATGACCTACAGATGTTATCTCAATCTAACTTACACATAAAAGTGATGCAAATAAACAACGTTGCATCAACTTTTTCTGTTCGACTGTCCTCTCGATTTATAAAATAACATTATTGACTTCGTCGACGATAAATGGAATCTACAAACGCACAACATCTCTTGACCGGTAAACATATAATTGTCGTTGGGGCAGGTATCGGCGGGCTTACATTTTGCCTTGCTTTACAAAAATTTCTCGAGAGAAGTGATCATAATATTGATTCACTACCACGTGTCGTTGTGTATGAATGTGATACATCAATAGATGTCATTGGCGGAGAGGACTCTTCACTCTCAATCCATGGCGATCCGCTAAGTGGAGGACTGCAAACTCTTCACAAACTGGATATGCTCGACGAGATGCTTACTGAGAGTAATCCAGCCACATAATTCACTATTTTCAACACTGATTTTTCTCCATTAATGGAATTCCGATCGCCATCTATTGAAGGTCTTCCACGATCAAATATACACATCACACGTTCCAAGCTGCACGAAATTTTTGTCAAACATATACCTTCTTCGACCACTGTACAAGAGCTTGAAGATGGCAAAATCCTAGTTGATTTGATGAACGGTCGTCAAGAGCAGTGCGATATACTCATTGTCGCTGATGGATCGAATAGTAAAGTGCGATGAGCTCTTCGACCACAGCATGAAGTTAGGTTTGCCGGTGCAGTTTCTATTGGTTCACGTACTGGTACTGTAGACAAAATACCACCTCCACTAGACGTGACATGGGGTGGGGCACTTGGTGACGATGGGAATTTTGTTTTCATTGCACTGAACGATCGAACAAGTGCACTATGGAGTGTTAGCTATCTGTCTGATACATCTCGAGAAGTCAAGCCTGCGGGAACGTTGAGCGAATCCGAGATTGATGATTTACTAGCCGAAGCTCAGAAGCGTACAAAGCAGTACGGTGAGCCGATGCCAACATTACTCAAAGAGACGTTATGCAGCAGTATTTTTGTGTTCAACTCCAACGATATGATTCATTTCAGAAATCAAGGTTTGATCATCTTCATCGGTGATGCTCAGCATGTGACGAATCCGTTTGCAGGAAACGCAGCCAATTTGGCTATTTTGGATGGCTACCAGCTAGCCGAGAAATTAATTGTGGCCAAGAATTTGCAAGAAGTAATTCAAGCTTACGATGATATAAGTATTCCTCGTTCAACGAAGGCGGTTAACGTAAGTCGTCGGAATATTGCGATAGGACATTCGCAGGGTATCCGGCAATTTTTTTGGGTTGCACTATTCAAGATTGCTGGATGGTACTTTGGTTTCATTCGCAGACTTGCAGCACAGCAGCAGCAGTAACACTCAAATAAGCATGTGCAGACTGTTCTTAAGTTCATACATTTGTCCTAGCTTTTCTAAATGCATTTTTGAAATGTATTTATTTATAACTCTTGTCAGTTACTAAATACCGATTCTTTTGATCGTAATGAAGAGAAATATGCATTTTACAAGCGATCGAATTTCATATACACAACAACGACAAATAAACCTTTGTCGGCGAGTTACAGCAATTTTCAATCATCTCAAATTTTTCAATTGATACCGAGCTCAAATCGATCAAAACTGAAAGACACTCAGCTCAACGAATCGGATTTTTTAAAATAAATCTTCATTAAACCGTCAGGAGTTCGATTCGAGCTGGAAACTCAATATCGATCAGTTCGACTCTATTCGTTGACTGTCGACGAAGAATCAGCGGTGCACGTCGTTCAATTAAAAACAACTCATAGATCGCCTCGTCGGGTTACGCCTTGTCGACATTTGAATGGACCAGTATTCTTGATCTTATCAATCGACTGCCTTGTCTTCCAGTGTTGACCTTTCCATTAAAAGATGTTCACTGACATGAAAATGAACTTTCGTCAAACAAGCATGAACTCGTCGAGTGATTACAAAAGTGACTGCTATAGACGTCCTCGGTTCAATCAGAGCAATTGACTACAAATAACTAATGTGTAAACGTTCATTTTCAAAGGTGCCTATATGTAATCAACAACGCCAGAAGACAGTGAAAAGTGTCACTATTTCTTCGTGTGTCATAATACAAACTTTGCAGTTGATAATATAAATGGTAGATCATGTCTAAAGCGTGTTTCCTATGCACATATCCTACTTCTTTTGTTAAATTCCATAGAATTAAACAAAAACCATAAGAAAATGAGATTTATACTAAAATGAACAAGATTTGATGATTAAAAAATTTCACATCAGAATCTGTGTTCGTATTTTTTGTTTTGTTGTAGTTTAAGTATACGAAAACGTTCGTTTATTCGTATGTTTTTTAATTCCAAGAGTCAGAATTTGGACATGTTCCATAAAATCGTACGAATATCGAAAACAATGCGTCGTGAATCAAAACTTATTAACAGATTCCTATTCAAAAAATCATTGAAAGTGATCACCCCCGGTGATAACTGCTTGAAAGCGACACTTGAATCTTCCAACCACTTTGAATAGAGTATAGTGAAAATAGTCGTTTTTGTCCATTGTGATATCAATTGGAGAGAAAAGAGAAAAAAGAACTCGAATGTGAATCATTATAGAAATAACAAATACAACCGAAAAAAACATGCTATAAAGTAAAGTAATTGAGCCACAGGACGAAAAGGTCGTATATGTCTCAATCGTTAGGCAATATGGATGAAATAGAATGTCTTGAGAACACTGGATTTCATAACGATCAAATAACTTCGATATCTCCCATATGTTCGACCGCGATCAAACTGCGATCGCACTGCGACCCGTAATTGCGGAAAATTGCAACGCAGCTACGCGCCACTGCGAATTTTTTACCGTAACTGCGCGCAACTGCGATAATTTTTTCGCATCTACGCGTAACTGCATCGTAGTCGATCGCAGTCGAACACATGGATTTTTTACTGCGATCAATGTGCCACAGTTACGCGCAGTTACGATCAAAATTTCGCAGTTGCGCGTAACTGTGACGCAGTTGTTAAAAAAGTGGCGACATGGGCTGTTTAAAGATATATTGAAAAGAAAAAATCACCCATTACTTATGCCTCTTTTACTGTCAAAGTTCGGTGAACATTCTTGAATCAAGAAAAATACACTGTTTTCAACTGTAATAGCGCAGATGCGATGTGCTCGAGACTAGATGAGGATCTGCAATGCATTCAGAGCCGTATTCATATCTCAATATTTTATTTTTATTATTCATCATTTTTTTCTTGCTTTCTTTCTCTTCCGTATGAATAACTGAGATTGTTTTTTTTCTTTCCTTCATGGTTTCTTTTTCACAATTTATTCTCTTCTCTCAAGATCATTACGGTTTTTGTTGATTCAAATCAAGAAAACAACCAATAGTACTGAAAGTCACCATCTTTGTTTATTCTCTGCTTCCTTGGTCTTTCTTTTTCTTTTTGCACGTTTGATTCTGTGTGCATACATGTGTGCACAGCATTATTGATCCGAATTGAAGACAGCTTTACTCACCTCTATTTTTTGTTTTATCTCTACAGATCTGCGTTTATGTTCGATCGCCATTAATAATAGTTAAGAAAAAAAAACAATTATATGTTTATGCCGTCGATTATATTCTCTCTTCTACTATTATTGACGACTAATCTTATTTTGCGGCCAAGTACATGTACGTTGCCAGCAAATCTGCAAAATCTCAATCTTGTTGATGTTAATTCAGTATGGGAGAAATTTCCCACGATAATCAGCCAAATCAAAGAAGCCGGTATGTGTCATAGAATGAATGTTTAAATCATTTGTTCTTTGAAGTTAACATCATTTGCAAAATGTTCTCTGCCTATTAAAAAAATGCGAAAATCTCGGATTTAAATCCGAGAGTTATGTGTACTTCAAAAAGTGAATGAGACAGATGAGTCATCCTAGAATGTGTGAACATCAAAATTATCCTGGCAAACCTTTTCTATAAAATACTTGATTTCTATTGGTTATGCTCAGCCAATAGGATTTGAGGTGAATACAGCTCAGATTTGAACTCTTCGTCTTGATTTACCCTAAGAAAGTCGTTTTTCCTATAACTTGATTTCTATTGGTCCCTGCTCAACCAATGGTATTTCAAGGCAAATGGATGACAGATTCGAGTTCTCCGTCCCAACAAACCTCGAAGTATCATGTCCGTGATCGGAAGGTAGAGCTCCATTTTCGGATCCACTCGAGCGTGGACGAAAACAGAACCTATTTCCATCTGATTATCTTGCCAATAGATGAGTTAGCCTCCGTGTTTCTTTATGTTTTATATACCATTTTGTAGCTCGTAAAATTCTCTATCGAATGGTATATAATAGTTGGGGTTTTGTTTGAGTATGATAGGAAAAGGTTTTTTACGAAAGCGGGGATGGGTCGATTTTGGCATAGGAAGCCATAGGAAAAAATGAGTATTTTTGCAATAACTCAGGAACGGCTGGGTCAATCATGCTCATCTTTGAACTCGACCAAGATATTATTAAGACTGAACTGTGTAGAAAATTTCATCGCGATTGAACTCTTCTTTCAAAAGTTATCGTATAAACGGCCGGACGGACACACTGACCGATTCTAGAGTGTACTCACTTTGTGAGTACACAAAAAATATCTAGGAAAAAGTCATGTATCTTATGAAAATTTTTAAGAAAACTTAGAACAAGTTATGAAAATCACGCTAAGCTGAGTGCTGAAAACTATATATTTTTGGTAAGTTTAACCTTTAAATAAAGGACTTGAGGACCTAAGGGCACCCTCACAATATAGGACTTGAGGACCTAAAGGCACCCCTATAATACAG
>CAJNSZ010002722.1:0-13987 GCA_905329745.1 Rotaria sp. Silwood2
CTTTTCAGTGACTCCAACTCCCACATAAGTACACCCACACCCACACCCACACCCACACCCACACCCACACCCACACCCCACACCCACACCCACGCACGATTAATACTAGCAACTCTGTGATATTGAAAGAACAATATTTAAAGATTCATAATACAAAGAACATCATTGCTAATTTGCTTCTAATATTCATATTTCTATACGATGTCTTTAATAGAGAGTTTTATCTTAAGAGGAAACTTTGTTAACTAACCAATCACTTTTGAATTGGGGCGTGGGCGTGTGGGATACGACTGCGAGTGAAGTTAATACGCACACACACACACCCTCATCCATACCCGAAGGTTTTACAAAACTGATTTAAATTAGCCAGATGTGTATACATGACGATTGTTGTCGTATGATGATGCCATGTGACATTTATTTGTCATTTTATTATTCTTTTCAACCCTTTTCTTAAGTGAAATATTATAAGTTGTAATGTTTCTTGTTTACTCCGTTGAGTTCATGCAGGAAAGAAAAAATTTCAGCAGGGGAAAAAGACATCAGAAAAGGAAGGGAAGGAGACGAAGTTGTTGAAGAAATAATTTGCATTGATACTAACTTCATCAGGTGAGTATGACTAGCTGCCCACCAGACCGTATAGCAAGGGAGACTATGCGACAACAATAGCGTATAGCTCGAGAGGCTCTCCGAAGGCAACAACGCCAAACAAGGAAACCTGTGCGGGGTTGGGTGTGGGTAAGTATTTCTCATCTCATTTCCAAAACTCACACCCACACCCTCAGAGCGCAGGCACTGATTCATATATGTCATCTACTAAAGGATTCCTTGACGCTGTATTAGCCATATGGATTCAAAAATAGGCAGAATTTTAACTTTCATGTTCGAAAGGTGAAACTGTGATTGGTTTTATACTTCCAAAGACTATTCACAGTCATGGCGGTCCGCAGTGCTTATGCTGTTTCGATTGAAATGTCAACAGAAAATATTGCTTTGAAAAAGAACATCTTGAATTTGAGAATTTGACTAAAGCCTTTAAAAAAACCTTGAAAATTATCAATCAAGATAAGGTCTCCGTGTATTCAATGATAGATCAATGGTCTCCATATCTCAACAGAATTCTAATCAACAAAGCTGTAACTAATTTTTTTTCTAAGTGGGTGAGGATGGCTTCTAAAAAAAATCGTTAAGTATTGTGTTTTATAACAAGTATAATTAAAAATAACGGATATTAAAAGATTTATAGGAACACATGATATATTCTGTAGTTTCTTTCCAAAATCAGGTTTTCTCAGACATCTCAAAACCAAAACCAAAACCAAAACTTGACCAAAACCGATACCACCAAAACCAAAACTATGTCAAAACCAAAACCTCAAAACCAAAACTATACCAAAACCAAAAGTTTTGGACTAAAACTTCAAAACCGGTTTTGGTTTTGGTGCATGCCTATGAGGGATCTATATCCGGTTCAGATGTTCGTGCTTCGACGGCGTTTGACTCTAAGGTTGATCGGCTTGACGATAACATTAACATGGATCACGCATATTATAACACACGATCCTGAGAGATTTCAATCAATCGACGGCACTCGTTCATCTTGCAATTGTGCGATTCCATTGACTAATAAATGACCGAGAATATTTCCAACAAAGGATCCAATAACACTACCAACAAACCCACCAATCCAAGGACACAGAGCTGCAGAACCAAATGAAAAATGAGTTAGTAGTGCTTGAATGGCAAATGCAAGAACACCAATGGTCAAATCTTTGGCAAGAGTCGTAATTGTTTTCTTCAAAAATTCTTCCTGTGTCATCTGCCCATTTTTGTATTGTTTATAACGAAATATAAGCTTTAGTAAATCGACAATAACAAAGGCTATTGCATTGCCTATACCTTCCGCCAACAGTGTCGAACAAAATTTGTCTTTGAAAATACACAAGGAGCTTTCAATCAGTTCACTCATTGCTTCTTGGCCGAGTGCAGACATAATTTGTTTAATAATCAAGTAATCGCCAATGACTTTAAGAAAAGTCATTAATGGTGTGGCTATCCAATGAACAACCTTTTCAATTTGTTCACTATACCACATGCCCGTCTTGCACCAGAAAGCCAAACATTCACAATTACGTAAAATCAGATCATAGTGAGAGGATGATAATGTTGGTGATGCTGGTTCCGTAGGAACAATAAGACATTCTCCAAATATTACTTGTTCTAGAATGTGCTGAGCATTATCGACCACGACTTCTGGTTTAAGTGATTGAAATTTATATGCAGTGCCGGCTAATTTGAAACCAGCATAGCTAGAACCGTACACGACACGCTTCAATGTGCAGTTTTTCCGAAAACTTTTGAGTGAAACCTTTTGAACAACAGCACGAGAGGGTTTGTGACTTCCATCAAACGTATTAAACTCCAAAATTTCGGACTCGTCATAATCTTGACTATTAACAAATAAAACGATTCCGTGATGTTGATGTAACGGTGACGACCAGATATACAAATGATCTCCAAGCCAAATATCTTTAGGTTCAATCGTATGAAAGATTGACATTGAAAAGACTTTTGTTGTGATTCGTTAAAATACTTCTGCCTTTTTTTGTGCCTTTTATACCTATGACAAGCAAAGCATAGAGCATTTGTTGATAGAAAGCGGTAAACAGAACGCAAAAAAAATCATTTGAAAGGTTATCGTGGGTTTCTTCCCGCAAATAATTGGGATAAAAATCATTCGATTTGACTTGACTCATGTGAAAATGACTCATTATTTAAATTCGTCAAACAGAGTTGCATAAAAAAACTAGATGGTAATCGAGTTTCACTCGATTACGAAATGCGGTGCGAAGCACGAATTTCGGCTGTATCGAGAAAATTGATATTTCGTAACAAATCAAAAATTGTTTGTGTACTTTGTAATATGACGATTTTTCATTAGACGATTTTTGGCATGCATGAGGATTTGCTTCAGTATATGAATCCGGAAAACTTAGTTTTTTAACGATCAGCTGATAGAATGAAAAAAGCAGTTAAAAATCAGACATGGCTAAATTCATCTCTACGAGAACTCTATCGAGACCTAACAATTTTCTTTAAAAGAAAGATATCGGTTGATCGATTAATTATCTACATGATACGATTTGCGGCTAACGTTTCTTGCTAGCTTCATTTTAATTATCTCAAAACTAATTCCTTTGAAAATCGTCTTTTTTGAATGTCATTTATGAGAGAAAGGAACATCCGACATGACATCGGAGAAAATGGTACTAGTGCGATCTCGACACTTTCGACTCACGTTTCAACGAATTTTTTCTGACATTCCGTTCCCTAGATCATAACGATCGAAAATGGCGACTTTTGATGCGCACGTCGAGAAAGTAAAAAAACAAAGAAAACTCGCCGAGAGCTGCATAAATGTTGTGCTTCGCACCGCATTAATGAGGATGAGCGTAAGTAAATGAATACAGGGTGTCACATAATCTTTACGTCTCCCTCTACAACTTTAATTATCAAGGATAGTACAAATGCATTTTATACCAAACTAAAGCGTGAGAAAAACTGAATTCATTGATACTAGATAGTAAAGGTTATGTAGACTTTTCAAAGTTAAACTTAAGAAATTTTCAGAAATGTTATGTTTTTGGGAGTGGAAAGTTAAGGTTCCAGTAATTCAAAAATGGAGTAACACTTTTTTCTTGGATATTTTTATGTAGTTTCATAGAGCTCGTCGAGCTCTACAAAACTGTATATATTTAGAAGTTTTTAAACCATCTTTTTGAAATAAAAATTTCAAAAAACTGATCGGAAAACCTTAAAAGACGTTTGAAGTCTTTTTTTCAGATGAAAGAAATGCATTCGACTTTTCAATAAAAGTAACTTCTTTCATTATTTTTACTACCTCACACGTCTTGAAATATACTTGGGTATATCCATGGATACCCTACCAATTTTTGGAAAAAGTTTTTTATCTCAATTTTTTTTCGCTGAAAAGACCAAAGGGGTCTAGAAAACGTATTTCATCAAAAAAAAATGATCACCTTTCTGATAAAAATTGTGACTTCTAGGTCGTTTTCTCGGAACACGTCGATGTTTTGAATAGTTTTGCTGGTTTTACATGAATAGAAGTGAATCAAGCACAGAAATAAGGTCTCTTATGCCATTTTTTCTCCTGAATCTATCAAACAAGTCTAAAAAAGGCTTTAAAAGAAAAAAAAGTAGGGTCTTTTCTGATGGAAATCGTGACTTCTAGGTCGTTTTCTCGGTACATGTCGATGTTTTGAAGAGCTTTAAGTAACTGCACATTAACAGAAGTGAAGTAAACAGATTAATGAGGTCTTCTAGGTCTTTTAGTTTTTTGTGAATTGATCAAAGGACTCCAAAAGAAGTTTTCTATCGCAAAATCATAGGTAACTTCTAACGAAAATTTTGGTTGCTAGAGTATTGTTTGAAAAACATGCATATATGAGGATGATGATTGTGTAGCCGCGCTTAATGTATTTGAGCTATACAACCCTGAACGCATATAGGGCTTAGAATGTGTCCTAAATGTGTGGGACAATGTGTGCACTTTCGACAGAAGGACAAGGACATCTTTCAGCAATAGGCACCATGGAGGACAGTGATATTCTATGAACGAATAACAAGGTTAGATGAATCATACTATCGTCGATAAAACCCAGCACGTTCGATTTCTTTTCATATCATATCTTTTCATCTGGAATTCAAATGCCGAGGCAAAAGTGTTGTCAACATCCGACTAGACATGGAAATTCCGTAGTTGTTGCAAAGGGAAATACACCTGTCTCCTTGGAATTAGCGAAATTTTTACAGAATCAGTATGATCTTTCTGGTAGTTATATTCGATGGCTCTGTGTCAACTGTTGTACGTTGGAAACAAAGACAATGAGAAGTTATCGATCAATTGAAGAGGCGGAAGAGCAAAGTTCTAGTAACAACGAATCAGCATCAGAGAATTCAAGCAACAATGACGATGAAGAAGATGAATCTGAAGATTCATGTGAAACGGATGATGATGAGAGCAACAAGTCTATAGACGATGATGACGATGGTCCTGAGCCTATGGATGATGATTCAGTGAATGGTGAAGATGATTTAATTTTTCAGCAAGGTCAAGCTTTTGAGAAGCTCACCAATATATTCCAACTTCTAAACATTTGTTCAATTCATGACAAGTAATTACTTAAATTTATAAACGTGTACCAAATACCAAATTTCATTCCTAGGTCGGTGGTACGTCCTATTCGGTTAAAAGTGGATGAAGTGTATAGAAAACTCAAGCGACTATGTGACGTATTAGAAGGAAAACCTGACGTCTCACATGATCCAAATCCACATGAACTATTGCTGAGCGAATCAGATGAGATATTAGATGGTTTGAAAGCCTTATTCAAGAAGAGCACTGACGAAGAACAAGTTCGTCTCATGACCATAGCTCCTAAGAAATGGGGTCGGCAAAAAAGAGAAAAATGGTATGTTGTCAAAAATGTGTTGTATCTCAGTGTATTTTCACATTCAACTAAACAGCTTGATTATGAAAATCATTTTTTTGCATTAGGTTCAGTTCAAATCAAAACCAAGCACGTCGATCACTCATTCTACCTGCAAACGATGATGGTCTGGCTTATCCAGAATGTTTACGCGGAAATCCATCGTTGTCTCAGAAAACGATTGATACTGTGGTTGAATTCTATTGTGAGGATGGCATCAGTCGAGTCTTATCGAATTCGAAGAATACGGTCCAGATCAACAAGAAACCAGTTGCTGTTCGGTTCATGGAAATGACAGTACTGGATGCCTTTCGAACATTCGAAGAAAGTTTTCCGGGAGTTGTTAAACGATCTACTTTCTACTCCCTTCGATCTCGACACGTGAAGATTGCCGCACCACATGAAACATGTATGTGCATCATTCATGAAAATATGAATTAGTTACTCAAGGTCTGTGTTTGAGGTTGAATTAACAGAACTTAATTTTTCATTCTAATTAGGCATGGAATAGTCACTACCGGAAAGTTTCTACGGAGGAAACAACAACAAACCTCAATCCGAACGATCTTATCGCTTCAATAGTCTGCAGTGCTGAGACAGAAGCTTATTTTAATGAAAAATGTGAGCATTGTCCAAGAGACAGCCTAATAGATATTCTCACCAACAACAACGAAATCGATACCGATGGCAACTGCTCCTGGACTATCTGGAAAAAGTTGAATAACAAATTCGATCTTCAAAGAATGTTCGGCTCGATTGATTCTCTTATTACGGAGATTGAGGAAAGGTGGTCTGGGTTTTTACAGCATGTATACTGCAACTGACTGCAACGTGATTATATAAAGGAACTTCGGAGCCAATCAACTTCGAAAACATTCGTCGTCGCACAGGTGGACTTTTCTATGAGCTACACACTTCTTCGACAGTGTGAGGTTCAGCAAAGATTTTTACGCTGCATTTGGCAATTGAGCAAGAACATCGGAATTTGATCGTAATAAGCGGTTGCATGGAACATACGACTGCCGTTGTGTACTGTGCCTAAAGAATAATTGTCCAATTCCTTAAAGAGAACTATCCTTCAGTGAAAAAAATAAACTATCTTAGGTAAGGATTCTTCTCTTCTTAGAGCACACAACATTGTATTTGTTGGCTACAAACAGAAACTTTACTTTTCAGGATTAGCATCAGAGCAGAACAGATGGCAAAGCATTTATGTAAATACTGATTATTTTAAAAAGTATCTTGCCCTGAGGAAAAACATCCGAAAGCACCGCTAAGATATTTGCTTAGAACTTGGTATGAGAGCAGACTGTGACAGAATGACTCAATACTCTTAGGAATCTTTCCATCAAGACGATATATTAACTTATTTTTTCTTTTTCTAGTGGTGAAGCCAGTGGCCATTTCAAAAATAATTTTAACATCCTCAATCTCATTCATCGCAAAATTGATTTCGGTTTAGATGCCTGTTGGATGTTCACGGCCACTGGACACGGGAAGGGCGCCGGTGACGGCTTGGTTGCTGTCTTAAAATCAACCACTCGACGTTCCATTTTGCCGAAGAATTTACTTACTTCTACTCCGAAAGAATTTTATGAATTTTCTCGACAACACCAATTTACAAATACCTAAGTCATTGATAGCGCGACCCCTACTATTCATTTATTCTTTCTTACTGCAGAAAATATAGAACAAACCAAAAAAACGGTTCTCAACAGAAGAAATGAACGTTTCAAAGTTGCAGGTAAGAAATCTAATTTGTCCACGCAATCTCATGATCATTTCTGTTCAGAAATCTTTCAAGGCATAAGATCAATGCACGAATTCCAATCCATTAGTGACACATCTATTCTTTGTCTAACTACATCTTGATTTTCTCATTCATTTACATTTACCTTTAAATAAAACGTGATGAAAGGTCATCTAATCTTTTGATTCTTCTACAAATCACAGAATCGTCATGAGGAAAACTTCAATACCGCTGAGATTCTTGTCTACCTATTTCTTTCAGGGTTGTATGGCTCAAATCAATTAAGCGTGGCTATACAATCATCATCCTCATATATGCATGTTTTTCAAACAATACTCTAGCAACCAAAATTTTCGTTAGAAGTTACCTATGATTTTGCGATAGAAAACTTCTTTTGGAGTCCTTTGATCAATTCACAAAAAACTAAAAGACCTAGAAGACCTCATTAATCTGTTTACTTCACTTCTGTTAATGTGCAGTTACTTAAAGNGGACGTACCACCGACCTAGGAATGAAACTTCGTATTTAATACACGTTTATGAATTCAAGCAACAATGATGATGAAGAAGATGAATATGGAGATCCATGTCAAATGGATGATGATGAGAGCAACAACTCTATAGACGATGATGACGATGGTGCTGAGCGTATAGATGATGATTCAGTGAATGGTGAAGCTGATTTAATTTTTCAGCAAAGTCAAGCTTTTGAAGAGCTCATCAATATAGTCCAACTTCTAAACATTTCTTCAATTCATGACAAGTAATTACTTGAATTCATAAACGTGTATTAAATACGAAGTTTCATTCCTAGGTCGGTGGTACGTCCTATTCGGTTAAAAGTGGATGAAGTGTATAGAAAACTCCAGCGACTATGTGACGCATTGAAGGAAAACCTGACATCTCACATGATCCAAATCCACATGAACCATTATTGAGCGAATCAGACGAGGTATTAGCTGGTTTGAAAGCCCTATTCAAGAAGAGCACTAACGAAGAACAAGTTCGTCTCATGACCATAGTTCCTAAGAAATGGGATCGGCAAAAAAGAGAAAAATGGTATGTTGTCAAAAATGTGTCGTTTCTCAGTGGATTTTCACATTCAACTAAACAACGTGATTATGAAAATTATTTTTTTCCATTAGGTTCAGTTCCAATCAAAACCAAGTACGTCGAGCACTCACTCTACCAGGAATCGATGATGGTCTTGCTTATCCACAATGTTTACGCCGAAATCCGTCGTTACCTCAGAAAAAGATCGATACTGTGATCGAATTCTACTGTGAGGATGGCGTCAGTCGAGTCTCATCGAATGCGAAGAATACGATCCAGATTAACAAGAAACCAGTTGCTGTTCGGTTCATGGAAATGACTGCACTGGATGCCTTTCGAACATTCGAAGAACGTTTTCCGGAAGTTGTTAAACGATCTACTTTCCACTCCCTTCGACCTCGACACGTGAAGATTGCCGCACCACATGAGAAATGTATGTACATCATTCATGAAAACATAAATTTGTTACTCAAGGTCTGTGTTTGAGGTTGAATTAACAGAGCTTAATTGTTCATTCTAACTAGGCATGAAATAGTCACTACCGGAAACTTTATATGGAGGAAGCAACAGCAAACCTGAATCCCAACGATCCTATTGCTTCAATAGTCTACAAAGCTGAGACAGAAGCTTGTTTTAATGAAACATGTGAATATTGTCCAAGAGACAACCTAATGGATATTCTCACCAACAACAACGAAATAGACACTGACGACAACTACTCCTGCACTATCTGAAAGAAGTTGAATAACAAATTTGATCTTCAAAGAATGTTTGGCTCGGTTGATTCTCTTATTACCAAGACTGAAGAAAGGTGGTCTGGGTTTCTACAGCAGGCATACTGCAATCAACAGTAACGTGATTGTATGAAGAAATTTTGAAGCCAATCAACTTTAAAATCATTTGTCGTCGCACAGGTGGACGTTTCTATGAACTGTACATTTCTTCGACAGCGTTAGGTTCAGCAAAGATTTTTACGCTGCATTTGGCAATTGAGCAAGAACATCGAAATTTGGCCGTAATAAGCAATCGCATGGAATATACGACTGCCTTTGTGTACTATGCCCAAAGATTAATTGTCCGATTCATTAAAGAAAACTATCCTTCGGCGAAAAAAATAAACTATCTTAGGTAAGGATTCTTCTCTTCTTAGAGCACACAACGTTGTATTTACCGGGTACAAACAGAAACTTTACTCTGCATGATTAGCATCAGAGCACAACAGGGGGAAAAGCTTTATGTAAATGCTTATTACTTTAAAAAGTACCTCGCCCTGAGGAAAAATATCCGAAAGCACCATTAAGATATTTGCTTGGACCTTGGTATGAGAACAAAATGTGACAGAATTACTCAATACTCTTAGGGATCTTTTCATCTAGACGATATATTAACTTATTTTTTCTTTTTCTAGTGATGGAGCCAGTGGTCATTTCAAGAATAATTTTAATATCCTCAATCTCATTCATCACACAATTGATTTCGGTTTAGATGCCTGTTGAACGTTCATGGCCACTAAACATGGGAAGGGCGCAGGTGACGGCTTGGATGCTGTCTTAAAATCAACCGCCTGACGTTCCACTTTGACAAAGAATTTTATGAATTTTCTCTACAACACCAATTTACAAATACCGAAGTCACTGATAGCGCGACTCCTAATATTCAATTATTCTTTCTTGCTGCAGAAAATATAGAACAAACCAAAAAAATGNTTTTGTATTGCAAAAACCGTGGGTAATTTGTATCGAAAATTTCCGTTGCTAGGTTATTGTTTGAAAGATATGCAGATATGAGGATGATGATTGCGTAGTCATGCTTAATTGATTTGACCCATACAAGCCTGAGCACATATAAGGCTTAGAATGTGTCCTCAATGTGTGGGACATTGTGTACGCTTTCAACACAAGGACAACGACATCTTTCAGCAAAAGGCACCATGAAGGACAGTGATATTTCATGAACGAATAACAAGCTTTGATGAATCATACATCGGAGATAAAACCCAGCACGTTCCATTTCTTTTCATTTGTTTTTTTTTCATCTGAAATTCAAATGCCAAGGCAAAAGTGTTGCCAACATCCGACTAGACATGAAAATTCCACAGTTGTTGCAAAGGGAAATACACCTGTCTCCTTGGAATTAGCAAAATTTTTACAGAACCAGTATGATCTGTCTGGTGGTTATATTCGATGGCTCTGTGCCAACTGTCGTTCGTTGGAAACAAAGACAATGAGAAGTTATCGATCAACTGAAGAGGCGGAAGGCCAAAGTTCTAGTAACAACGAATCATCATCAGAAAATTCAAGCAACGACGATGATGAAGAGGATGACTATGAAGGTCAATGTGAAATGGATGATGATGAGAGCAACAAGTCTACAGAAGATGATGACGATGGTCCTGAGCCTATGGATGATGATTCAGTGAATGGTGAAGATGATTTAGTTTTTCAGCAAGATCAAGCTTTTGAAAAGCTCACCAATATATTCCAACTTCTAAACATTTCTCCAATTCATGACAAGTAATAACTTGAATTCATAAACGCGTATTAAATACAAAATTTCATTCCTAGGTCGATGGTACGTCCTATTCGGTTAAAAGTGGATGAAGTGTATAGAAAACTCCAGCGACTATGTGATGTATTAGAAGGAAAATCTGACGTCTCACATGATCCAAATCCACATGGATTATTGTTGAGCGAATCAGACGAGATATTATATGGTTTGAAAGCCCTATTCAAAAAGAGCACTAACAAAGAACAAGTTCGTCTCATGACCATAGCTCCTAAGAAATGGGGTCGGCAAAAAAGAGAAAAATGGTATGTTGTCGAAAGTGTGTCATATCTCAGTGTATCTTCACATTCAACTAAACAACTTGATTATGAAAATAATTTTTTTGCATTAGGTTCAGTTCAAATCAAAGCCAAGCACGTCGATCACTCACTCTACCAGGAAACGATGATGGTCTTACTTATCCACAATGTTTACGTGGAAATCCATCGTTGCCTCAGAAAACGATCGATACTGTGATCGAATTCTATTGTGAGGATGGCATCAGTCGAGTCTCATCGAATTCGAAGGATACGATCCAGATCAACAAGAAACCAGTTGCTGTTCGGTTCATGGAAATGACGGTACTGGATGCCTTTCGAACATTCGAAGAACGTTTTCCGGGAGTTGTTAAACGATCTACCTTCCACTCCCTTCGACCTCGTCACGTGAAGATTGGCGCACCGCATGAAACATGTATGTGCATCATTCATGAAAACATGAATTTGTTACTGAAGGTTTGTGTTTGAGGTTGAATTAACAGAACTTTAGTTTTCATTCTAACTAGGCATGGAATAGTCACTACCGGAAAGTTTCTACGGAGAGAACAACAACGAAACCAACAAAGCTGAATCTGAACGATCTTATCGCTTCAATGGTCTGCCGTGCTGAGACAGAAGCTTGTTTTAATGAAAAATGTGAACATTGTCCAAGAGACAACCTAGTGGATATTCTCACCAACAAGAACGAAATCGACACTGATGACAACTGTTCCTGGACTATCTGGAAAAAGTTGAATAACAAATTCGATCTTCAAAGAATGTTCGGCTCGGTTGATTCTCTTATTACAGAGATTGAAGAGAGGTGGTCTGCGTTTCTACAGCATGTGCACTGCAATCGTCAGCAACGTGATTATATAAAGGAACTCCGAAGCCAATCAACTTCCAATACATTCATCATCGCACAGGTGGACTTTTCTATGAACTACACACTTCTTCGGCAACGTGAGGTTCAACAAGGGTTCTTTAGCCAAAATCAAGCAACGATTTTTACGGCGCATTTGGCAATTGGGCAAGAACATCAAAATTTGGCCGTAATAAGCGATTGCATGGAACATACGACTGCCTTTGTGTACTGTGCCCAAAGATTAATTGTACAATTCATTAAAGAAAACTATCCTTCGGTGAAAAAAATAAATTACCTTAGGTAAGAATTCTTCTCTTCTTAGAGCACATGCCATTGTATTAACCGTCTGCAAACAGAAGCTTTACTCTTCGCGATTAGCATCAGAGAAGACTAGTTGACAAAGCTTTATGTAAATGTTGGTTATTTTAAAGAGGTATCTCGGGCTGAGGAAGAATATCCGCAAGCACCGCTAAGATTTTTGCTTGGTCCTTGGTATGAGAGCAGAATGTGAAAGAGTGACCCAATACTCCTAGGAATCTTGCCATCTAGACGATATATTAACTTGTTTTTTCTTTTTCTAGTGATGGAGCCAGTGGTCATTTCAAGAATAATTTTAACATCCTTAATCTCATTCATCACAAGATTGATTTCGGTTTAGATGCCTGTTGGACGTTCACAGCCACTGGACACGGAAAGGGCGCTGGTGACGGCTTGGGTGCTGTCTTAAAATCAAACGCTCGACGTGCCACTTTGACAAAGAATTTACTTATTTCTACTCCCAAAGAATTTTATGAATTTTCTCGGCAACACCAATTTACAAATACCGAAGTCACTAATAGGGCGACTCCTAGTATTCATTTATTCTTTCTTGCTGCAGAAAATATAGAACAAACCAAACAAACAGTTCTCAACAGAAGAAATGAACGTTTCAAAGTTTCAGGTAAGAAATCTAATTTGTTCACGCAGTCTCATGATCATTTCTGTTCAGGAACCATTCAAGGCATAAGATCAATGCACGAATTCCGACCCATCAATAACACTTCCATTATTTGTCGAACTACATCACGATCTTCTCATTCATTTACATTTACCTTTAAATAAAACGTGATGAAAGCTTATCTAGTCTTTTAATTCTGCTAAAACTCCAACGAGGAGAATTATCTTCTGCAAAACACGGAATCGCCATGAGGAAAACTTCAATACCGCTGAGCTTCTTGTCTGCCTAATTTGTTCAGGCTTGTATGGGTCAAATCAATTAAGCATGACTACGCAATCATCATCCTCATATCTGCATATCTTTCAAACAATAACCTAGCAACGGAAATTTTCGATACAAGTTACCCACGGTTTTTGCAATAGAAAACGCTTTTTGGAGTCCTTTGATCAATTCAGGAAAAACAAAAAGACCTAAAAGATCTCATTCATATGTTTAGTTCACTTCTATTAATGTGCAATCACTGGACCTCTTC
Organism: Rotaria sp. Silwood2; assembly: GCA_905329745.1. Taxonomy (NCBI): domain Eukaryota; kingdom Metazoa; phylum Rotifera; class Eurotatoria; order Philodinida; family Philodinidae; genus Rotaria; species Rotaria sp. Silwood2. The sequence goes on from CAJNSZ010002722.1 coordinate 13,448, forward strand.
AAAACATAGACATGTATCGAGAAAACAACCTAGAAGTCACAATTTTCATCAGAAAAAACCCTGCTTTTTTTCCTTTTAAAGCCTTTTTTAGACTTCTTCGATGGATTCATCAGAAAAAATGGCATAAGAGACCTCACTTCTACGCTTGATTCGCTTTTATTCATGTAAAACCAGCAAAACTCTTCAAAACATCGACATGTACCGAGAAAACGACCTAGAAGTCGCAATTTTCATCAGAAAGGTTCCCATTTTTTTTTGATGAAACACGTTTTCTAGACCTGTTTGGTCTTTTCAGCGAAACAAAATTGAGAAAAAAAACTTTTTCCAGAAAAGTGGTAGGATACCCATGGACTTACCCACATATAATCTATAACATTGAACTACATTCTACAACCTAAGTTCAAAATGAGAATATTTCAAAAACCTGTCGATGGATATATAGGAGTCAAAGGATCACCATTTGAAGTGAAGGCTGACCCTCGCTGTACACCACTTGAAGGCATATACCACTTTTGATCGTAGACTTGATCAGGTTCTGTT
>CAJNSZ010002723.1:0-13975 GCA_905329745.1 Rotaria sp. Silwood2
TGGAGCGGCGATAAAAAGTGGTTTTCGGCACCTGAGGAGGATCCCAGGCCTGAAAAATTGAACTGTCCAAAAGTACAAAATAAACTTGTGAAAAATAATCAGAATTCCATGCTGATTTTTCGGCTAATAAAATTAGGGTCAGATGTTTTGATACACCCGATCCATAGTTTGACACACCTCCTTTGGTATTTTGACCTAAACCATCATGGCACATCACCGGTGTCACCTGTATAACTTTTCAGGGCTAGGTCAGGATGAGCTAAAATTTTATATCGGTTGGTTTTCAACCACGAGCTTTCGTTGGATGTAATAAAAGTGTTTTTAAAATGTTTCATGTGCCCGTGTTGGTGGTCCTCTCATGGACCCTTTCGGAATTAAAACGTAGTTTTGATAACAAAAACATATTTCCGACCTATAGAATACTTATTTATGATGATAATCTAAGCAGACAAATATTTGACTCAGACTCACTTCAAGTGATTCCAAATGATTCCGAGTGATTCCGCTGATTCCAAGTGATTCCACTGATTCCAAGTGATTTTATGTGATTCCATACTCCAGAATCAGCTGTTTCCCCCTTGATATTTAAAAAATAAATATTTGATTTTTTTTTGTTCTCTCATACATTTCGATATCGTGCTTCTCTATATGGATCTAAAACACGTAAATCGGATAGAAATAAATTGACCAATGTCTTTTCTGGTGCTTGTGATACATTAGTTTTGACACCTAAATTAAATTTAAATGGAAATTCGAATTATATTTAAAAAAAAAATTTTTCTAACCTTGAACTTATATATGAAATAATTTTGCTTGTTTTGCTGCAAGTATTATTCGAAATTCTTCTGAATCAGCATCAATCTTAAATGGAGATGCTGCTGAAACATCTAAAAAAATAAATCATAAAATTGGCATTCGATGGAATTCAATAAATCGAATAATTAATTAATGGTTCATAAAACAGTTGAACGATTAAAATAATCATTCATAGATCGATGTGGCGAAGCGTTACGGAATTTCATTGCTTTACATTGTAACAGTTAAGCTATTCAGAAAATACCAGACGTTACGGAACGTTTTTAGTGAAACTAAATGTTTAGCACTTTGCTAGAAAACGAAGCGACATACAAATCAATGCATTACAAATTTTTTGTGTTACACTTTTAAAAGCGATATCATTGGTTGTTTTGCAAGGTTGATACTGAAGTTTTGAAAATTCAACACAAGCAACTTTAATTTTTTGCTGAACTCGATTCGAAGTGGCTCGTTCATTTTTTGAAGATGCATAAAACTGATTGATACTTGTTTGAGCATTGGAGACTCATCTTTTTTTTTTTGTTTTGACAACTATGAATATGCTTAAATAGTGAACTAGTAGTAGAAAATGATTTATAAATAAATAAATCTTCATATTGATTCCATAGAATATATTCTCGTTTCTTTAAGTACAACTAAGACTATTTCATATAGCTGAAGATTTTGGTAGTCAGAAAATAGCAAAAAACTTTAATTCTTCACTTTTTCATGTACACAGAGAGTGTCCGATATTGATGGGAAAAGACTCGGCTTTGGATGCGATCGCGATCAGGTTCGGACCCAGAAGCTTATCTTCTCTTGAGTCTGAGTCTACAAAAATATGGACCCGTGGCTTCCTACACGCTAGCCTTCTATTCAGAACTATAGCTAGTATTATTTGTAGGAAAGATGTTGGGCTATTAGATCTGCCATTAAGCAGCACCCCATGCCACAAGATCGCCAAAAGGCAGGAATATTCTTCCTTGAAACTTTCAAGATGTATAAGACTATTTGACTTTAATATTATTCCGAAATGTTCAGCTTCATTCTCTTGAAATATTAAAAATATAGAATGAAAAAATGTGATTCCATCACGATTGGACAGATTGCTCACCTTTTTTCTGGACAACTTTTCCAGTTTTATCAATATTTTTATTATCTTCAGCATTTGTTTGTTCTTTTTGTTTCTTTTTTGCTTTATTTTCTGGTATTCTTGTGGTAATTGTTTCATTAATGTATCTTGAAATCTTAATATTGATAAAAGTGCTCCTAATTGTAATATAACAAGTTTACTAAAATGAACATGAGCTTTATTTTCAATTCCATTATAATTCGATGTTAAAAATAATGGATTTTCTGGTGATGTATGAAGAAAATTGACACTAGCTAACTTTTGATTTTCATTATTATAAGTGTTTTGTTCTAATTGAACTGACAATAAACCTAATTGTTGATTATCTTAACCGATAAATTGTTCATGATAGACAATTAAATTAGCTAATGATGCATCAAATTTCATATCAAATGTTTTTATTTTTGTTTGAACAACAATGGATACAAGTGTTAAACGAAGAAATGGTGCATCTTCATTATTTTCATTCATACTTTCATCAATATGTATATCAATCTTTCAAAAAGAATAAAAATTATTTAAATAGTAAATGAAAAATAAAGAATTCTTTACTTTATCAAGTGTAAATTTTGCTTCTAAAATTGTACCTGTATTTTGTATTTATTTATCTTTATTTTCTTTAGTTTTTTTTAAACTGATGTCATTCCTTCGACTATTTCTAATGTTTGTTCAGGACTACTCAATGATGGTGGTACAAGTGTTGGCTAAAATCAAAGATTTTTTTGTTTTTGTGCTTTTTTCGAAGTTCAAAAACTGAATGAAACAAACTTCTGGTTCAATCGATTGTGTAATAACGACTGAATGTTTCGATTCAGGAAATGGAATTGATTGAATATGATTCATTATTTGAAATAAACGTTTATCGGATGAGTGTAAATCTACACTAGGAAGATTTTCAGCAACTTTCAAACTGAAATAAAATAAAAATTTAATTAAAAATATTTTTTTTGTAAAGAAAAACGTACGCAGGTAAAATAGCATCATCACTATAAATACATTTACCAATATCTAAATCAAGCTTCATTGGTTTAATTAAATGTATATTTATATTTTTTCTTGACGAGCCTTTTCCCAACTTTCATCCAAATTTTATTTAAGAAAAAATTATTATTTTTTATTTTTAATAGATTTTGTTTATGTTTTACTTTTGTTGGCATAAATTAATTGAATATTTTCAAGTTTTAATTTAAATTGAGTATAAGATCTTTCACGAGCTTCTTCAATATTCTGTCATAAATCAAATTATAAGTATAAAAGAAAAGTTGGATTAAATGAAATTCGACCCGGTGTGAAATTTTGGTGACTCTTCAATCCAAACCAGAAGTTCTGTATCAATTTCGATCTAGGCTTGACTTCCTCTCATTAACATCCCTGAAAACAAGAAATCCTTTAAAAATTTGGTACATATCGTAGTGCTTAGCGACATGTATTTTAATAAAACGTAGTGTCAAGCAGATCGACATAAGACTGAACAGTCTACTTTGATCCTATTAGAAATAGTTTAGTAGTATTTTGAAATAATTATTATTTGTATGCAACAGGTGCCAACATAAAAAGAGGAGTGCTCAATAGGACTACGAAGTGATGCTACTCTAATCCAATGAGCCTTATTCCCATTTCGCTTATAAGCCTCCAACCAATGAAAATAAGTATCAACGTATGTCAATTGTTGCTAACAGCGGCTTCTTCCCTTTGATTTTTTCTTACTATCTATCCATTTCCTTTCTAACGAAAATATTCGTTGATTATGTAGCTCATCGTTCCTCTTCTTTGATCGTTTCTCTTCTTTGATTGTTTCTCTCACCTTCTCCGCTCTCAATGCAATAAATCGATNAACGAATATTTTCGTTAGAAAGGAAATGGATAGATAGTAAGAAAAAATCAAAGGGAAGAAGCCGCTGTTAGCAACAATTGACATACGTTGATGCTTATTTTCATTGGTTGGAGGCTTATAAGCGAAATGGGAATAAGGCTCATTGATGTTTCTTTATAAATGTTGCCGATTTTTGGACGCCAACTTACTGAACGAATCCCTAGAATTATAGTTTAATCTAAATGTGTGCTGCTGATAAGTACTTTTTGGTGGAAATGAATATCACTAAGCACTATGGAGTGTTTTCTTTAAGTGAAATGGCTTGTTCTCCGTTCTCACTTGGTTTTATAGTACGTTTTAATGTTAAATGACCGAAATCCATACAAATCACTGCAGCACCACTAGAAAACAAAATAATTCGATAGATTAAAATAATTTAAAAAAAAACCATTTTCTTACTCTCGATAAACTCCATTGTTTGGTAAAAGAAAATAAGCTGATTGAAGATCAATATCAATATCTAAAACTTTAATTTTTCGATATTATATTTCATGCATATATAAGAACGTTGTTTAACATCTGTATAAGTGGAATAAACAGCTTGTTTAACACTAAAATAAATTTATATTTAAAATAGAATTTATTTTTCAATTATAATTTACCCTTGAAGATTATGTAGAGTATTTTGTTCAAAACATTCAGCTAATTTATTAATTGTTGGCTAAAAGAAAAACAATATTTTTAGATTATACAGTTAAAATTCTATATTTACTGCATTGTATTTAATTTCAAGAGATTGTAAAACAACTTTAACACGATAATCTGATGATTTATCTAATGGATTTGTTTCAAATTCAACTTGTAGTAATTTTTGTTGACTAGATGTGGATGATGATGATCGATAAATAGGTTGAGCAAGTACAGGACGACTATGATTAGAAAATTCAGATTGTTTTAAATCTGTACCCATACCAAACACTTGAAATGAACCAAAATCAACAGCGACTCTAAATAAAACAGATTGGTATTAACATAAATCTGTTGGAAAAAAATCTATTTGATTATTAGATGAGCAATTTGTAAACATTTGTATTTTATATTTTTATTTTGCATGATGATTAGTTGATGAGAAAATGAGTTTTGGTAAATAATAGTAGGGATGTAATAGTTTCATTTCAATTTTAGAAAAGTCAGTTGAACTTACTGATCAGCTTTTTTAAAGTTTGTTAGTTAAAACTGTCATAGTTCCTGTAAAATGTTTTCCTTCGTAACGCCGTTTATTGATAATATTTTTTGTTTTGAAAAATATGTCTTGAATTATATCCAAAATACATTTATTCTTCTAGATTTTTATGAATTTTTGTATTTTGTCTAACTTTAGGAACTAGATAGAACATAATTAAGGTACTAGAGGTCATAAAGACAGTCACTCAAATTGTTTATTGATTTAAAAGAAAATTTGAATAAGTTTCAGTCTTTTTAGGATACGAACATGATTTCAAATATCGGAGAAAATATCAATCGACAAAATCCATGATTTTTTTCTTACGAAAACCAGTTGAATTACTGTTTAAGTTGCATGTCAATATAGATTTTGAATACTACTTTTATAGTTTGATATTGGTCTCGATGTGAGAATATATTCGTTCTATGATTGTCTCTCCTGATATGACTTTTAATTTTGCAAGATTTCTGTTTGATTGTATATCTGGTTATTTGTACTTTAAATATCTTTTTTTCTTCTTTTATAAAAGTCGATAATAGACAAAACAAATTGTAAGATATCGCTTATCTATTGAAACGCTATTAGTGCACTCCCTACGGCATTGACATGTAGAAGACGATGTAATTTCTCTTGCTCATCACCGAGAGCCTACTTTAGGACATATTTCTTCATCATCCTTTGACTTCATCTTCCAGAAATGCGATCAAGAAGTATAGTGACGCAAAAAGCTTATAGCAGATATATTTTTGAGTTTTCTTCTGAATGATAATAACTAGGAAGAGTTCGGAAAAACATTCCAATAACTGAAAAGATTATTTATCAGGATTGATGGATATAAAAACTCGAATGAAACAGCTTTATGATGAGGCTATCTGGAAAGCTGAGACCCCAAAAACCAGTTTTCTGGCATACATTCGATGTTTTTTAGAAATGTTTTTTTTTTTGATAGAACAAATAACTCTGAGCCCGAGTTAGCTTCACCAAAGTACATTCAATTTTGTAGAAGACAACAAAGCGTCAAACACGGTGAAATCATTGAAATTTCACATAAAAATAAAGGAAACATGCCGTCTTTTTTTGGGTCTTCTGTGAATTGAATACAGTTCAATGAATGAATGTCATGAAGAAAACGGAGACATATCATTTTGCTCTATCAAATGAAGCCATTCAAATACGTTTGCTCTAAACTTTTGTTCGTCACTGTAATTCATGTATAATGAAAAAGACATTATTGACATACGATCTGTGATTGTATGTCAACATCTGTCATAATCTGTGGATGGAAGTTCATATTTTTACCCCTATACTTCAACATTCCTTCTAGATCTAGTTTCATAAACTGCTGACTGCATGAGATGAATGAAATATGGCCATTAAACTCTTAAAAATGCTAAGAACTTGAAAGAAGGAATCCAATGACCGGACTTCTACTTCTAAGTCGCTATCATTTTACAATCGAAAATAGCATCTATCCGATGAGCTGCCTTCGACAATAAATGAATCCCAGAGATAGAATTATTTATTGACTTGGAGATAGAATAATTGAATAAATGTTAACATACTCAATAGTTGATGTTGCTGATCTTCGTTTAAACACTAAACTAGTATCAGATATAGCTGCTCGAGCAATAACTCGAAATCTAGTAAAAATAATAATAATAATAATAATAAAATATATCGAAAAAAATCATATACACTTAATGAGCATTATTTTCATTAATTTTCGACCAAACATTAACACCAACTAACTTTCATTGAATAGCTAAATCTATATCGATATACTAAAAAGAATCAATCAAAAACATGTTGTTGTTGTCATTTGATATAAACAATAGCAATTCACTTCTTCTGGATAAGTTGATGTGGAAGTATCTTCTCCTTCATAACCAATAGCATCATATAATTTCTTCTTTTCATCCGATGTCATGACCTTTTCTAAATCAACTTCTAAAAATAAATTAATAAAAATCATTAAGATCAAATCTGGATTATCTTGTGGTTTATTTCCCCTCCACCAATTCGATATACTTCCCCACCATGTTTTTGGTTCTTGGTCTTCTTATTTTCTTTGCTTCAATCTCAGCACTACGACGAATATATGTTAAATTAAAAACATCAAGTTTTTTTGGGTGTGGGTGTGAGTGTATCTTTATCTTCTTGATTCACCTACACCCACACCCACACCCACAGCCACACCCATAGCCACAGCCGCACCTACACCTACACCCACACCCACACCCACACCCGCACCCACACCCACATTTACACTCACATCCACACCTACACCCTCCCACACCCCACCCACACCCACCCCACCTACATCCACACTCACCCACACCCACACCCACACCCATATTGAAACTTCTACCATAAACAGAACTTAACGGCTCTGATCGCAAGCAAAAGCTTGAGTTCTAACTCCTTACCCAGCCTGAGATATAAGGCCGATATCAGAGAATTTTTTCTATTGTATTATCTTGAGCCAGGTAGAAGATGTAGAGTAAGCATGGGTGAATGTAGAAGGGAAAGCAGTGATCTTCAGCAAAATGGCTATAACTTTTTTAGTTTTGGATTTTTTTAAAATTCTGTTCACAAGACATCCATCTGCTATCATGCTCTATCGGTTGGTGGAAAAATTTTCTCGATATCTTGTGAGCACACCTATCTACAAGGTATTCTTTGAACAGTACTTTTCGATTATATATTTATCCCGTTCAAGTCAAATGATTCACCCCGTTTGTGTCACGAGAGAAATGTACAATCTCAGCCATTTTTGAAATATTTTTTGAATCCTAATTTTTGAGCGATTAGAACTTGTCTCTCTTTCTGATTTTTTACCAATCGATAGCTCAAAGTATTCTCTATACACTCACTCTATATGAAGAATTGTATAATCGTCCTTGCGCTTATAGGATCAATATATGATCTCAGCAAATTTTGCGGGACACCAAAATTCAACTTTTAGCAAATCCATGAGGAATTTAGAGGCGCTCTCAACAGCAAAATTGTTCAAAATAATGAGCTTAATAATTTTAAAGCATTTCGAAAATCGATTTTAAATTTTCCTTCGTATTTTTGTCTGTTACACGTACATGAGTGATAGATCAAGTCTACGCTGGAAATGACTATTTTTCATGTGAATTTCACCAAAAATACAATTGATATAATTATTTACACGCATTATGAGTAGTTAAGAATAGTTTTGTCTCCTCTATGACATTTTAGGCTTAGTTTACCATCTAAAAAAAGATCAGCGACGAGGTTAACACTGAGCTATTCAATATATCAGTCGGTTATAATATAATTAGTAGGAGAAACCTTATTTTCAAAAGCTTTCTGATACTTTAAATACTTTAAGTGACGGACATACATCCACACCCAGGTGAAACCGGACACAACAGGTTGCCAGGTATGAACGCAATGTTCTGTGTTCAAGATTCGATCATTTCTGAAGTTTCTTAGCGAAATCGATGGCAAATCTGTCGATACTGATCAGAAACTTACTGAAATCGGGCATAAGAGTCGTCATTCTGATATGATTTAATGAACGAGAAATGATTTTCGCAATATTTACGTAAAAGTTCTAAGAAAATCTTCAAACAATGCTCTAGAAATAATGTCTATGATTATCAAAGTAGGATTACTCAATAATGCTTCATATCTCTGAATTATTAGTAATTACTTTGTTTGACAATTTTGGAAGTAAGTTTTGAAATAATGAAGAGAGTTGATTAGGAAATAACGTGAACGCTAGCGCATGTGCAGAAAGAAAAGGAGAGAGCAAGAGAGAGAGAGAATGAGAGGAAGAAAAAAAAACAGCAATTCTCGCTGGAAAATGTATTTTAAAAAAAAATCTGCTGGAGGCTATAGCGTATCCGCTTTGAAGACTTGTACCGAATGCCCAGTATTTTACGCTCTTTCGAATGATGTAATTTTCATCAACTCTACAAGGCATCACAAATTTCAAGTCAGTTGATATGTCAGTCGTTTCTCCCTTGGTAGAACACGTCGAATACGAATATAGACAGATATTCTCGACATGACCTTTTTTTTATTATTGATCAAGATAGAAAAGAATATTCGCTTGAATATTTTATCCGTCAATAATGTTGACTGAGTTATCGAGAGCAATCATACACACAATAGTTAGTTCATCTGTTACAATCGGCGAGTCAATCATTTTATAATTGAGTGCATATGCAACATATTGATCTGTATTATCATATGCTCGATAACGAATAAAATGACTATTATTACTCAATTGGAAGACTTATCGAATGAAATATTTTTGGAAATATTCGAGTACTTATACGCAGATGCTATTTTTTTTACATTTGGTTCACTGAATTCACGTATTTCATTACTTCTAAATTCAATTCCTCTTCACATCAACATTCATTCGACTTACTGTCGTCATGAAGTTAAATTTTTGTATAATCATTTGAAATTTCATTCTTCACAAGTTGTTTCGCTACAAATTTATGATGAAATATGTGACCAAAAAAATGTTATTGCGTATCTATTCGATCGATATGATTTTGTTAATCTTCATTCTTGTATATTTCATTTAATTAATTCAACATCCAAATTGAAAATTGTTTTTGAAAAATTGTCAAAATTAACTAAGATTGTTTTATTTCGTATAATTCAATCTTGTAACGTTCCAGAAGACAACCTTAATAGGTCTGATGCAGATAAATTTAGTCAATTGATTTTGGTAGATACACCTGAAACACTTCGGTCAACTGCTCTTTATTTTCATTATAATCATCCACAAATAGTAACCATTAAGACAGTTGCAACAAATCTTACACATCTACAAATAGTCTTTTATGGGACATTAAATGATGTATCGATCTATTCACTTATTCCTTTGCTTCGTATTCATAGTGCATTACGATCTCTTTGTGTAACAATTAAAAGTACAGAACAACCAATGAGTATTTCTATAAAGTAAGTCGTTATATTAGTTTATGAGTGATTGAAATCTAATAGTTTATGTGAGAATAAAAAAAAATATTTCATTTTCTTGTTTCAAGTGTGCCTAGTCTTCCATCTATTAACGAAGATGATCTACCTAAATCATTATTATTAAAAAAATTTGATTTACAAATAGTAATGATTCGATGTGATATTCAGTTAATTGGTCTTATTCTTCGTTGTATGCCTAATCTTCATCGATTTGTTTTTACAATTATTGTTGATAAGAATATTTCACCATTTATGATGGATTTGATTAATGGACAAAATTGGCGTGAGATGTTAACATGTCATGTACCTTATTTGAATAAATTTGATTTTCATATGTCTTTGTTAACAAATGGCCAACCGATTGATTTAGACAATATTCTCAACTCATTCAGATCTTTTATCAATCTATATGAAAAATGGGATATGTGCATTAGTCGATGGAAATTTATGCCGTATATTCCATATTTACCTTTGTTTCCATGTAAGTCAAATAAATAAAATTAAACGCATTACGTATCAAATACAACGAATTAAAAAAATAATATCTATTTCTTCGACTAAGATCTATTCAGCAATAAATTGATTAGAATATTCTTTTTTTAAAAAAAAACATGGTTGAGGAATAAACAACATATTCTTGAATTTGAAAAAAAAGTAGTTCATTCTATTACAAAACTTTTCAGTACTGATATATTTCTTGAATAATAAATGTTGTGTATCAGATCGAAAATGTTTATTTTATTGTTTCGTTTTATGCACTATAAAATGAACAAAATGAATTATCCATCTTGAGTTTTGTATTATTGAAATTTGTAAATTTCACTATATTATCTTGACAAAAACTTCTTTCTTCGTATAAATTCTGTGAATTCGAGCAGATCTTTGTTGAAAAAGTTAGTAATATTCTTCGAATTCCAAGGTTTGGTTATTATCTTTGGTGTTGATGTTAATAAAATATCTTATTTTTATTTGTTTACATTGTACGACACATCTCTAAAGGCAATAAACGATCGTTAAAATAGGAAAAAAGAAGAAACGTTCTAATTATTATTATTTATGTCATTTTTATCGTTCATCTAATCATTTCAGTTGAACATATCCATTTGTGGACACTCAATTATAATCATGTGATAACACGTCGTGAATATGATATGCCGACAATAATAATTAGTGATACATTCGATATAAGATCAACAAACAGATTTAATCTGAATAATTATCATCATCAATTTCCTGGCAAAAAAATGCATTTTTTTATGACGAAGAAAACAATAACAACAACAACAACAGCTCCTCCTCAACTAGCTACTACTGTTACATGCGAAAATGTCAATTATATCGTATGCCACTTAGCATATCCGAATCCAGCAATTATATCATCCTTAGAAAATAGTATGATACGGCTAGATCGAAGTAAGTTTACTTGATTCTTAATCGATCAATAAACTACTTCTCTTGTTTAGTTTTCTCATTGTTTAAGAAAGACGACGATGATTCAAAAAAATATCTTGATAATCTTTCACGTCTTGTTAATTTGTCTAATATTGATACTTTGAAATTTTCACGAAACAACGATATAACAAGATTACATATTATTGAACATGTTTTATTGTAAGTTTGAACATTTTTTAGAACGAAACTTATTGAAAGGTAAACTTATGAGTAGTGTCTAGAGTGATTGACCGTTTAGCTCACCATCATGCAGAATGTTACTCATCGGTATTAGAATGATTTTAGACCAGAAATCTAATTAGTCATGAAAGATTTTTTAATTTTTTTCGAATTAATAAGAACTATATTAAATGATTCTCATTGTTTGAAAATTATTCATGAGCTTTTATCGAATGTATCATTTCATAAATATCATTTTTAATAAAATTTTAGTCAGATTTAATCTTTGAAAATCAAATAGCGAACATCTTTTTACGTAGAAGATTTTAAATAAATAGTCTATCAGATTGACATTAATTGATTAAAATAATGTGGTCAAAATATTGTAAGTTGAGTCTTCTGAGTTTAAAATTGTGCATGGTAGATTCTGTTTCCAAAACACACTGTTGATCTAAACATTCTCTTTCTTTCAGTATATATAATATCAGAGTTTTTGAAGAAAAAAGTTTAGAGAATTGCTTTATCATCAAAAACATTCTAATCTTTTCATTTGGAAAGCCATTAGTACTATTCGTGTTGATCTACTAGAAAGAAAACTTTAGTTGATAGGTTTTTGATTAAAACATACAATATGTATAATATTCGATAGAAAATACTTTTATTTTCTCTTTTTTAGGGCATGTCCAAATGTCACAGAACTTATTATAGACAGTTCATTGTTCTTTTCACCCAACGTATTAAACAATCCTAAGCTGATTCTTATTTTTAATCGACTGAACAAGCTTCATATATTAACAGATAATATGTATTTTCCTTCGAAATATGCGTCAACAATTGTTCAGCGTTTTCCATCTTTGAGTTTGATAGAGATCGACGTCTATTCAATAGATATTTCAGTACCTATTGTCGATATTTTTCTACGTGAACTTGCGAAATTACGTTTTATTATAATACACTGCAGACAAAATTCTCTATTAGATAATCCATTTTCCCGCAACTATATCATGGAGAAACGACACCAATCATTTAGCGTAAACAAAAATGATGAAGACAGAGTCGTTGTAAAATTCGAAGATCAAACGCTCAGTATTCGTCTTCCATAATTATTTATCTGTACATTTTGTTTTTGTTTTTCACAACCTTGTATTAATAAAATGATTGAAACTGAAGACAACGGTAAGAATGTTCAATATGGATAGCTTCCTTATATCTTATTGGTCATTAGATCAAGATGAATCCTGTCTTTATTATATACTTCCAAGTTCATTTTCTCAAAACAATACTTCTATATATATATATAGATGTTTCTGATGGATTTATGTTGTCATTGAAATCACAAATTTGATAAAAGTAACGAAATGAATGGATTCTATCAGAAATTGGATAAGAACGATTAGCGAAGCTTTTTTGACAAAGGACATTGTCAGATAAGGTCGTAGATCTGTTATCCTCTTAGTCTCGACTTTCGATGGTTAAGAAAGATGAGCTTGGAATTCTGAACATTTCCGTATATTTACTTTCGGCCTTATTGAGTTCAAAATAATTCTTTTTGTTTTAGAACCAACTTATCCTAGGTGTGTGTACCACTTTTGAGTTTTGCAAATATTAACTATGATATCCATTCTTTTTTATTTGTAGCTTCTATATCGAAATTAATATTGTAGGTTGACGCGGTTTTTTCATGCTCTATAAAATGACTCATTAATCCTGTTTATCAATAACTTTTCTTTCACAGTCAAAATATTTTTATTATGAGGTAAATAAATAAGAAAAATTTATACAATCGCAATGATGAAAATTAACTTTGCAACATTAAGTAAACTTTAAAAAATTCCCAAAATATTTAATAGGAAGAAGACTAGACTGAAAGACGGTATTGCCGTATCAACACTAAAACTACTAGTGATGTATTTCTGTGAAGTTGGCATTGTCGTTTTAAATTATAGATCGTCCAAATTTATGGTATTTAAAAGACAGTCCACAGCTTCATCAAACTTCGTCATTCTCTCGAAAATTTTGACTTCTATATTCTTTTAATTTCAAATAAAAAGGGTAGCATTGAAAATTTCTAAATCCAAATTTTTAGTCCATTCTGATTTGGCTCTGAAGAGTTATGGGGCAAACACTGACTAGGTCTTCAACGAGCTTTTTGAAAAATAGTTTTTGTTTTCGTAGTTAACTCAATTAGTCCGTATCTCGAAACTTTTTCCACAGTATTTCTCCGGAATCCTTCCGGGTAATATCTCATTCGATAGAGTGAATTTAGCTCTACGAAGTTGTATATGTGATCTCTCTTTATCCTTCATTATATAGGGATCCCAGACAAAACTAGATTGTTAATACCGGTTTATCTCTTTTTTACAAGTTTTTTTCTCACTCTTCTTCAGTACGGGCTGGATTTCTTTGCTAATTTGAATGAATCCAGAAA